>LBNU01015398.1:7075-33000 GCA_014162995.1 Artemisia annua
GGTAAAATCTATATAATAAGATATAATACTTGTGGAATGAATATATTGCAGAATTCCTGGAGATTATAAGTTAAAGAATTGACAAAACTTTTGAAGTTTCCGGAAATATACAAAACTTTCAAAAATTGCAGAAAATTATAACCTGACGCCGTCAGGTGTTAATCCTGACGCCGTCAGAAAGTTCTGACAGAATTCTCATGTTAAGCTTCCGAGAAAAATTCTGGAAAATCTAAATCTTACTTCCTGGAATTCCTGCAAAAATTCATTATGACTCGATACAAGCATTCGACTCAAACAAGTACTAATATGTAGGTTAATTTCATTGTTATGATTCATGTTCATTCGTTCTTTATAAACCGATTTGGATTTCCCTTACAGTTAGCTTTTGCAAAATACCTTTATATGTAGTTAAGACGAAGTTAAAAACAAAATAAAGCATTTTCACAATCTAGTTTGAAGCATGAATCATTAACAAGAAATATAACTTACATACGGAAACAAATAAAATCAAATAAACACACAAAAACAAACAAAACATGGGTTGCCTCCCAAGAAGCACTTTTCTTTATTTACGAGTCTTGTAGCTAGCCTCAAAGTCACCGTACGTTACGTGACTTCATCGTTGGTCTCGATTCCTAAGTTATCCTCTTTTCCGGTTTTGTATTCGGGCCCTAAGTTCAAACAATCCTTATAGAAACCGAAAATCCTTTTCATGACATAGTCTACTCCCCTACGTCTATCCTCATCATTCCTATAGTAAACCGCTTGTTTGAGCTCCTTCTCAACGTTTGACAAGTGTTGGTATTGCTCTATCTTATACGGCATTTGGTAGTTCACCTCATCGGTCTCATCCTTAAATGTGACTATCCCTAAGGAAGGTTCATGAGTCATTCTAGAGACCTCGATAAATGGTTTGCCTAAGACTACTTGGGTCACACTTGCATCGATTATTGGGCGGATATCTTCTACAATCACAAAGTCGGTGACATAGGTAAAGTTTCCTACATAAACCAGTAATCCTTTAACTCTTCCCGTGAAGTTACAAATCCATCCCTTATCGGGAAACACTCTATACCCTAGTTGAATTTTCATTATCAAATTGTATTGAGCTCTAGTCATGATGTTAATGGGTGATCTAGGGTCAATGTACGCTTTCCAAATATGCAAATGCCCAATGTTACATGGTATGTTTAGATTAGAAGGATCGCCTACCTTGAAAATTGGATTACCTAGGATGTATGGGGTCTCGGAGTCATCGAATAGATTCTTATGATATGCTCACTCCTCCCTAGTCGGTAACTTATTGAAGAAGTCTTCTTCTTCTACTACTTCTTCCATCTTCCTATCATCCTCTATTTCCTTAACATCATCCCCTGATTCGTTATCATTCTCACTCCTATCAATTGGTCTAATGGTCACAACGTTGACGAAGTGGACATGTTTGGATGAAGAAGGGTCTTTGATTTGGGGTCCGCTATTGGTGTTTCTAGCGACCTTTTGTGGGGGTGATAGCACTTGGTTGTTGAGGGCTTTCAACAAGTTGTCAATTTTGTTAGTCATCTCCACTTGTTGTTGATTAAATTCGTTTGTGAATTTAGCTATACGAGCTTCTTGAGATGCCATAAAATTTGACATCAATCCTTCAAAATTGTTGGTACTACCATAATTGTTGGAAGGATTGTTGTTGAAAGTACGGTTTGAGGAGTTACCGTTGGGTTGAAACCGGTTAGGTGGGTTGGAAGAATTGTTTTGGAGTGCGTTTTGATTTGACTTCCACCTAAGGTTGGGGTGATTTTTCCATGAGGGGTTGTATGAATCTCTGTAGGGGTTTGGCTCGGGTTTGAAAGTGTACCACTTATCTCCCGCTCCGTCGGTACGCGTGGATGCGTAGTCCGCAAAAGCTTGTTCGGGGAGTTCCATGCAATCACGAGTGTCGTGGGGACCACTACATAATTCGCACGAAGAAGTGATTTTGTTCACTTGGCTTGAAGGTTTAGGAGCTTCGTAGGATTTCATGAGAAACTTGACTTGTTCTTCAAGTTCCATGATCGGTCGGAAGTGCTTGAATTATTCGAAGGCAAAGATATTGCCTTGACCGTTTTATTCAAATCACGGGGATCATTCCAACTTTCGTTGTCATATAGAGCAAGGTCTTTTAGGAGATCCCATGATTGTTCCGCACTTAGATCACGTAGCTTGCCACCGGCCGCTTGGTCAATGGTTTGCCTCGTGTGGAGATTGATGTGGTCATAGAAGATTTGGACTTGGAGCCAAAGGTCTATGCCATGATGAGGGACTTTTTGGAGTAAGTCCTTGAATCGAGTCCATGCCTCGTAGAGGGTTTCGCCTTGGCGTTGTTGGAACGCCAAGATATCATTCCTTAGCTTGGTAGTTCTCCCCGGTGGGAAAAATTGAGCAAGGAAACGAGTTGTGAGATCGTCCCAAGAGGTGATGGATCCTGCGGGAAGTCGCTCAAGCCATTGACTAGCTTGGTCCCGTAGAGAGAATTGGAAGAGACGCAATCGGGTCGTCTCTCGAGTTGCAACATCAAGGTCTATGGAATCTACGATTTTGAGGAAATCCTTGAGATGTTGGTTTGGATCTTCGGAACGAAGTCCATGGAATGCGCATCCGCTTTGCACCAACCGGATGGTGTCGGATCGCAAGGGAGTGACATTGGCTCCTTGAGTGAGCTCAATGGTGTTTCGATAGCCATGGTGGCTAGGTCGGGAATACTCTCCTAAGGTGCGAGGTCTAGGAGGTTGGTTTGGTTGTGGTGGGTGGTTTGGTTGAATTAGGTTGTTGGGATCAAGGATGTTACCACCTTCCATGATGGCGGATGGTAAAGATTACGAACAAAAACACACCTTCCATGATGGCGGATGGTAAAGATTACGAACAAAAACACGAAGAAAAAAGATAGACTAAAGAAAATCCTAGAAAAAGAAAATAAAAATCTCGCTAGAAAGGAATCTAGTGAGTAGACCTAAAGAAATAAAAATTCTACCTAAACAATAACTATTCCCCAGCAGCGGCGCCAAAAATTTGATGCGTGGTTTTGTAACCTTACAACAGGTTTTACCTCTCGAGGGATCTCAAGAGGCTTACAACCCCACCAGGCAGTCTACCTGACCGATGTAGTATAGGATAGTGGTAAGTACGGGGGATTGATCGTTCTCTCACAGGGAATAGTGTTCGTTAGGATAGAAAAACTACTCTTATAGGTCTAAGGGTGGAAGGAAGATTCTTTTGTATTTTTATGTTTTATGGAAAGCAAGTAAAATCTCGGTTTTGGAAGAAGGGCGGAATTAGTTGCTAGTCAACTAACCCAAGTTTACTACTTATGCAAATTAAAATAAAATAAATATCTAAACTATTGTGGTTGTGAAAACAATATGGAGAAAGTTGTGTTTACTTAGATTTCATTACTCCCTAACTATCTTTTACCGGTTAATTGATATGTATGTTACTTGTGTGGATGAAGGGTGTATTCCTAATAACTCATGGAGTGGCATACATATCTCTCCAATTCTATGAGCTCTTATCTCGCCCTATGCCTTGCACGGCACAACCATAGGGGTTGTAAACAGTGGCTCATGCGTTAAATACTACCTTAATAGCCTAGTATGCCTTGGCTACATGTTTCCCAGGACGTTCAAGCACGTTACCATAAAGGAGGTTGGCCAGTTTTCTTGAGCCTAACATTGATGGAACAATCATCCCAACAAACAACAACACACACCAATCAACCAATAATCAATAGTTAGGTTTCATTAGATCTAAGCAAACACAAGAAGAATTTAGCTACACATGTTAATTAGAAGAAGAGCAAAAGAGATAGACAACCAACACATAGACATATTGATTGAATTAAAGTGAAGACTTATCTTTAATTAAGCATGATTGGAAACCCTAAAAAGTACAGGAACTTCGACTTTAGGGTTTGCCCTAAAAGTTCTCCACAAAGTTCCACACTAATGAATGAAAATTAGAAAACTATATATAGATTTTACACTCTGACGGCGTCAGGTTATATGGGCTGACGCCGTCAGCTTGCCGCCAATAGGTATCTCGGATGGCCTAGATCCACTTCTGACGCCGTCACCTTATAAACTCTTCTGGGCCGTCACTCTTTAACTTTACTCCTGACGGCCTACTTTTCCTAACACCTGATGGCGTCAGGTGTTAAATCCTCTGGCCCGTCATTTGAAAATTGATTTCCACTCTTTTGTCAAGGCTTTCTGACGGCGTCACCTTGTGACTTCTGACGCCGTTAGGTTATAAATCATCATCTTTTGAGACTTTGTCGTTTTCTTCACTTTTATGCTCCAAAAACGTCCGAATATGCATGTTTTCCAGAATTCCTCTCAAAAGTACCTAAAATGACAAAAGGAACGATTTAGGGCAATATTTGATCACATTTATACGAATTAGGGCTTAAATGACCCCCTAAAAGCGTAACACTTTTCGTCTTATCAACACAATACAATCACAAGTTAACTAACATTCTCACACTACACATATTCATGAGGATTCATTCAATATCCATGTTTTCGAAAAGTTACAATCACTTGAATACTCAAGAATAAGTTACACATGATCTCGAAATTATTACAAACGATGTTCTCTCAAAACTATCACTAATTAATATCTCGAAAACTTTAGTCCAAGAAAGATCTCGATAATTTAACTAAGAAAGATCTCGAAATATTTGATGATCAAAAGTTCTCGAAAACTCTTTAGCTGAGTTTCTCGAAAACATGGCATGGAAAAAGATCTCGAAACATTTGACATTAAAAGATCTCGAAACTTTTGGTTAGAAAAGATCTCGAAACTTTTGGTTGAAAAAGATCTCGATAATTTTAAAGATTTCGAAAAATATTTCTCGAAAAATTTAATAGAGAGATTTCAAAAGTTTTCTCAATTTTCTAGATAACTACTGTTATGAAAAGATTTCGAAAACTTTACAAAAGATCTCGATAAATCATTTGAGAAAAGATTTCGAAAATGTTTCTCGAAAATTTTTTTCTCGAAAAAATTCTTATACAAGAATTTTTCGAGATCATTGAAGTCATACGTTATTTAGAGAAATCTTTTGAATCCTTGAATGAAACCTGTGTATGAAGTGATAAAAACAGTTAGAAGCACAACAAGGCAACATATAAGGGATCTCGATAAATAACAATACCTAAAATTATCTAGAACTTGATTAATGAGAAATCATGTTGTGAAACCACTCAAATACATCAATTAACACTTACTAGAACACATTCAAACAGTTTAATTAGACTCATAAACATCAAAATGAAAAGCCCCAATTCGAACATAAACCCTAAATTTCTAGAACATGCAATCTGTTGTATTGGAACAATTAACACTCACATACATGATTCTATAACATAAACAAACAAATCCCACCAACAATATACTCAAAAACATCACACAATCACAAAGACCCAAATCTACGTAAACCCTAGTTATCGAAAACAATCCAAGCGAGTTAACTGTTATAATTAGACTTAAGGGACATGAACATGATACATTTAACATCAAAAGCCCTATGTTTTCATGGCCTAAAACAACTTAACACGCAAGGTTTAAGATTTTTGAAAACCCTAGTTCATAAGATCATGATTATACGAAATCTAGCCATTGAAAATACAATTGGTTGAAAACCATTTGTTAAAATGAGCCATAGATTACGAATTCACTTACGGTTTTGAGATCAAGAACACGGATTGAGAGTTTGAATTTGAGCCGTTTCATATTAAAGGTGTGTTTGTTTTTGGTTTTTGGATTTTGTGAAGGAAAAAACGGGGGGGGGGTGTTTGTTTAAGGTTTTTAGAAACTTTTAATCAACTTGGCAAAATTAGTCCCTAGAATACTAAGTAAACCATATAACATGTCCTAATGACTTAATTTAACGGTTAAGGAAACGACAGTTAATGGTAAATGCATATTAGGCTAACAAAGAAGTAAAAGGAAAAAGAAGTGATACGAGATAACCTTTGACGTTCCACCACTGCAAAGTAACATCATAACTACAAAGAAATATGCACGTACACATGTTTGCACAAGATTTTGAATTTTGATGAACATTTTCTCCCCCTCAACACTTGGTGTGAAAATTTTGAAATTTTTGATAAACCAAGATGTTGACGAAGATGGTGTACATGCATATGAAAAACAAGACAAAATAAAATAAAATTAAGGTAAATTAAAATGTAACATCTTTTTGGAATTTTATGAAGGTTTTTTTGATTTTTTGTTTTGTTTTTGATAAATATTTACAAAGATAGTTTTTGGTATTTGACTCGGTTAATTATTTTCAAGAAAAGATTTGAGATCATCCGGAGTCAAACACCGCATACCAATCCGGTGAACTAGCTCAGTAAACCTTCCCGGGGGTAGTGGTTTTGTGAACAAGTCTGCCAGTTGGTATTCTGTACCCACAAAATATAACTCAATTGTACCCTTTTCAACATGCTCCTTGATGAAGTGATAACGGAGATCAATGTGCTTAGACTTTGAATGCAGAACCGTGTTGCACGAGATCGCTATCGCACTTTTCGAGTCACAGTACATCGGAATCTTGTTGAATAAGTAACCGTAGTCCATTAGTTGTGTACGCATCCAAATGACTTGTGCACAGCAGGCAGAGATGGCAACATATTCAGCTTCTGTTGACGATAGTGATGTGCAATCCTGTTTCTTTGATTGCCAAGACACGAGTTTATCTCCTAGAAACTTCAAACCACCAGAAGTACTTTTGCGTGTATCCATACACCCTGCATGATCAGCGTCTGAAAAAGCTATTAGGTCAAAACCGGAATCCTTCGGATACCAGATCCCCAAATTAATGGTTCCCTTTACGTATCGAAGGATTCTCTTAGCCTCATTGAGGTGACGTTCAATTGGACTGGACTGATAGTGAGAGCACATAAATACAGCAAATACAATATCCGGTCTACTAGCGGTGAGATACATTAGTGACCAAATATTACTTCGGTACTTTGTTGGGTCTACTGGTTTCCCATTTGGATCCGCATCTAACTTAGTTGTGTTAGCCATAGGAGTATTGTAAGTATCACAACTGGTCATTCCATGTTTCTTAATTATCTCAAGAGCGTATTTGGACTGATTTAGGAAAATTCCACGGGGAGACTGATGAACTTGTAGTCCCAAAAAGAACGTAAGTTCACCCATCATTGACATTTCAAAATTTTGTTTCATTAATCTGGCAAAAGCGTTTGAGTACTTTTTGTTTGTAGAGCCAAAAATAATGTCATCGACATATATTTGCACAATAAAAATATCTTCCCCGTGTTTTTGAATAAACAAAGTTGGATCTAGTAATCCTTTAGTAAAAGAATTAGCAAGCAAGAAAGCAGTAAGTTTATCATACCACGCCCTGGGGGCTTGTTTGAGACCATAGAGAGCCTTCTTAAGTCGGTAGACATGATTTGGGTGCTCTGGGTCGACAAATCCCTCTGGCTGACTAACGTATACCTCCTCACGTAGTTGACCGTTTAGAAATGCAGTTTTCACATCCATTTAATAAACGACCATGTTTTTGTGAGCAGCGTATGCTAAGAATATTCGAACAGCTTCGAGTCTAGCCACTGGTGCAAAAGATTCCTCAAAGTCAATACCTTCCTCTTGAGTATATCCTTTAGCTACCAGACGTGATTTGTTGCGAATAACATTGCCTTCTGCGTCCAACTTGTTTTTCCAAATCCATTTTAGCCCAATGACATAAATTCCATCCGGTCGTTCAACTAATTCCCAAACTTCAAGACGTTTGAATTGGTTGAATTCCTCTTGCATTGATTCAATCCAGTTGTCATAAGTGAGAGCTTCTTTAATATTTTTCGGTTCTTCATGACAAACTGTTAGAGCATAAATGCAATGTTCGGCATCGGAATGAAATTTTTGTCTAGTCATAACTGGAGCTGTTGGATGACCAATAATGTTGACAATTGGATGGTCACAAGTCCAATGATGTGTTGAAGGGTGAGGATTATGAAACTGTTGCATATTAGTTGGTTCCAAGTTGCGTGGTGACGACTCAGCAATATCAGAAAGGTTCGGAGTCAGAGCAAACGGATTGAAGAACGCATTTGGATCATAATTTGCAGGTTCGGGTACTTGTTGTTGGTTCAGATTTCATTTGGGTTGTCGGTGTTGGAAGCGGTTTGTTCTTCTATTGTTGGTGATTCAGTCGGGGGTGCATCGGGTGTTACTATTGTAGTTGTAGTAACCGTTGTATCAGGTACTTGAATATTATCAGGTTGAGCAGCGGAACTAGTGGATACATCGGGTGCACGTGTCTCAAATGAATCAGCGAACAAAGGAGAAAACAATGTTTCCAATTCTCGACGAGTTAGTAACAACGGTTCAGCTGAAGAATCTGGAAAATTTAGACGGTTGGTTGCGGGTCCTAAGCTGTTTTGCTCAGAAGCCATTTCTGTGAGCTCATCGAAATTAGCATGGATAGTCTCCTGAATCTCTCTAGTACGACGGTTGTAGATTCTAAAACCTTTGGAGTTTTCACAATATCCAATGAAGATACCGACGTCAGCCTTTGCCTTAAGCTTTCCAAGATCATCACGATCATTATTCGGATAACAAAGAGATCCAAATACATGAAAGTGTTGTATGTTGGGCTTTCGTTTGTGAACAATTTCATACGGTGTGACTTTGTGACGTTTATTGATCATACAACGATTTTGGGTGTAACATGCGGTAGAGACGGCTTCTGCCCAAAGATAATCTGGTAATTGAGCATTAATGAGCATCGTTCGTGCGGCTTCCACTAACGTCCTGTTGCGTCTTTCGACCACTCCATTTTGTTCGGGAGTCCGTGCAATTGATGTTTGATGTTCAATTCCAACTTTCTCAAAGTATGCACGAAGAGTTTGATTCTTGAATTCAGTTCCATTATCTGTTCTTACAATTCTTACTGTGTTGCGAAGTTGAACCTGAATTTTCGTGAGAAAGGTGATTATCATTGATGGAGCTTGATCTTTGCTTCGAAGAAAGTAGACCCAAGTCCATTTGGAGAAGTCATCGACTATCACAAGTATGTATCGTTTCCCATTAATCGTTTGTACTCGCATTGGTCCACATAAATCCATATGAAGAAGTTGAAGAACATGATCAGTGCTCGGTTCTGGTTTGGTGGTGAGGTGTGCACGTTTGCTCTTTCCTTGTTCACAAGCGGGACATAGGTGATCTTTTGTATATCGGAACCTTGGAAGACCGTCAACTAGTTTATGGCGAGCAAGATCAGTCATAGTTCGGAAGTTGAGATGTGACATGCGTTGGTGCCATAACCAGGATTTTGTCGATTCAGCCTTTGAAAGTAGACAAATGGGAGAGGAAGCGGTCATGTCGGACATTGAAATTGTATATAGATTGTTACCATGTGTGCCGGACATGAGATCATTTCCTTGTAGATCACGAACAAAGCATGTTTTCTCCCTGAATGCAACTTCCAGATCACCATCACAAAATTGACCAACAGAAAATAGATTGTGACCAAGGCCTTCAACATAGTAAACACGACTAATTTCGATATTCCCACTGACATAGTCCCCATAGCCCATAATTGCAGCGAAATGATCATTCCCGAATCTGACAGTACCAATGAACTTTGAGACAAAGTTTTTTAACAGTTTGAGATTGCCTGTCATGTGTCGGGAGCATCCGCTATCAACAATCCAGAAAACAATTTGCACCACCTGCATCACATGAAAGAGACGACGATGGTACAATGGTAAGGGTGGAACCCGAAGAAGTTGTGGGTTCCGTTGGGTTAGAAGCACACATGTTAACTATTTTAGGAATCCATTTAAAGTTATGTGTCCTTTGTAACCAACGTTGCCAATTCCAACTAGATTTAGCCTTCTTTATATCAAATTCAGTGACAGTTGGCATGATCCTAGAGTTATTGTTTGCAACTACTGGGTTGACTATATCATTCTTAGAAACTACACTGGGCATAAGTCCTAGCACAGATTTAGAAGCATTAGTGGGCCTAGATTTTCTGCCTAATTTACGTTTCTTAAGACGAGATAAAAGAGAATTTGCAACAAATTTAGAATGATCACCAGATAACATACTCTTACGACAAAACACACATGAAGCATAAACTTTTAAAACATTCAAAGGTTCATCATTCGTTACACATAGATTAGAATTACAATTTGCCAAATCAGTATCTAAATCTAGTGCAGGATGAGTCTTATTCAAAGTCCTAGGGTGTTCTTCTACTTCAGAGGCTTCTAGTGTCTCTCTTCTACGTTGTAAAATCCTATTCTTCCATTTCATTCGTTTATGCTTGGATCTGCTAACGCTTTGAGTGGCAACTATTCCTGTAGAAGTGGAAGGATCCAAATTAGACTTCTTAGTGTGTTGTGCTATATTTGTTATGTCTAATGAGTACATTCTTGGAGCAATTACATTAGTGTTGACAGATTTTCCTTTTTCAAGCTTACGTATTTTCTCTTGCAACTCAATGATAATGTGCATTTTATCTTGAATTTCACTGTCGAGTTTTCGGTTAGAATAAAAATATTCATCACGACTCTTTTGCCAAAAATCTGTAACTTCTTGCAATTCTGCAATTTCCTTTTCATATTTTGAGATTTTACTTTTAAGTTCCTCGTTTTCATTTTGAAAAGTTGTGGAAGTTTTAAGACTTTGTAATTCCAGTTCGAAATCAAGACTTTGGTTTTGACACCATTCAAGCTTTTTGTTGAGTTGAGAAATCTTATTTGAAAGTTTGTTTTGCACATCAGCATTGTGTTTTCGGAGATTAACGTTTTCATCTTTTAATGTCTCAATTTGTTTAGATAACAACTCAACATCATCAAAAAACAATAAAGTAGAACATAAAAACTCACGTTTCTCTCTGGTGACATATGGCGACTCTCAAAAAACCCTAACCTGTCCCATAATCGTGGCTTAATCATCAATCTTGATCCTAATCCTAATAACGATTGTGATCTTGATTAATTAACTGAGTTTAATTTGATCTTTAACATTGTTTTTATCGGGAATTAGCCTTGATTCGATTAGGTTTCGTTTTTTTCTTAGGGTTTTTTGTTAATCGTCGTTTAGGGTTTATTAGGGAATCGTTTTTATTAATTCTTATTCTTCTGGACGATTCAAGATGAAAGTCGGTTAGGGATCTTTTGGTGCTTATATATTCATGCCTTAATTTCATAAGGCTCTCAACGCCGCTATTTACCGATAATAATGTGTGTTCTTCTAGTTTTTGCATGTGCGATTGTTTTTTGTTTTTTAGGGCTTCGTTACTGTTTTAATTGCTATGGAGAAAGTGAGTTTTGATAATTTGGATTTGGGTACGGGAGTGGAGAATACGTATTCGTTGTCGAATGTGACTGTGAGGAAACATAAGAAGTCACAAAGGAATGCTACCGTGAATGATACTAGTAACACTGCCGTTGTAGAGAACACCTCTTCAGATCCTAGTTTAGCGACTGACGTTCATACCAAATCTACTAAAAGTAAGCATGATTATATTAATGTTTTGTTTGGTGTGTCGCTTAAAACTATGAAGGATATTGATGATTTCACCAAGGGTTGTGAAGATGGTACATATTCGGTGTGGAATGAATTGGAAAGTGATGTTCGAACTATGGTTATGGAGGCTGTTTGTGGTTTGGCGGAGGCTTTTAGTGCTGAAACAATTGCTAAATCTACGACCACTAAACCTACTCATGAGTCTCCTATTGTCCAAGTTGATTCAGTTTGTGACGGAGTTAATGTTTCTATTCCACGTAGAGTGGTCGAAAAGGTTAGTGCACGTCTTGAATACACTCTATATGGTTACTTTATTGGTAATAGAATGGCGTTTCCTGTGGTTGAATACTATGTTAGAAATAATTGGGCTAAATATGGATTGAAAAAGATTATGTTGAATGCAAAAGGTTTTTTCTTTTTCAAATTTGATACTCAAGCTGGTTTAGAAGCAGTATTGGAAGATGGACCTTGGTTGATACGCAAATCACCGATCATTCTCAAGAAATGGTCAATTGATACTAGATTATGTAAGGAAGAGTTGACCCGTATTCCGGTATGGGTTAAATTACATGATGTACCCATTCAAGTATTTGAAGATGATGGTATTAACTTGATTGCGTCATTTCTTGGTAAACCTATTATGCTTGATTCGTACACTAGCTCTATGTGTAAGGATTCTTGGGGTAGAAGTAGTTTTGCTCGGTGCTTAATCGAGATTTGTTCTGAGGCTGAGCTTGTAGAGGTTATTACTGTTGGTGTCCCCTCTCTTATAGGGGATGGTTTTACTAAATAAACTATCCACGTCGAGTATGAATGGAGGCCTCCCAGGTGAACTTCATGTAAGATCTTTGGGCATACCCAGGATCATTGTCCTAAAACCATGGCCAGTCCTCCTGTTGTCTCGACTCCCAATGTTGCTACTCCGGCAGAGCCTCCTAATGATGGTTTCCAAAAGGTAGATCATAAGAAGAAGAAGGGTAAAGCCCACTCTAGTAACGTGACCCAGGTTGGTATCTCAGTCAAACCAAATCTTAGGTATGAGCCTAAGAAGACTACCAGTGAGCCAAACAAGAGAGTTACTAATAGGAATAATGTGCCTACATCGTCATCTATGTTGAAATCTAAAGTTTTATCCTCTAAGGAAAGCGATATAACTACGTCAAATCCATATGCTGCTTTGGCTACTGATGAAGGTGGTGATGAAGATTTTGTTGTAAACGAATTTGATGAATCGGCTAACTTATTTCCTCGCTCCAATAATGATGGTAGTCCATCATTCACGGCAGCAGTTGGTTAGCTTGTTTTGCTTAGTTCTTTTCTAGGTTCATTTTTTGATTCTAGAAGTTGTTTTGAGCTTTTAGCATGTTATAGGCTATAAGCTTTTTGTTTATCAAGCTATTTAAGCTTGAGGTTAATGTGGTACTTCAGCCACATTCCATTTGTACTTAAACGTTTTGATTTTAATATATTTACCAGGGTGCAGGATTACTCCCCTTTACCCAAAAAAAAACTCAACATCATCACAGTGATCATCAACAAGCATCGAAGTACCAGATTCATAAAGAGAATTCATAATCACAGAAATTATATCAGCACTAAGAACATGTTCCAAGAGTCGATCAGCTTCTTTTTGTAAAAATGGATTTTGACTTTTTTGATTTAAGATCGCTTGTTCAGTTTCTTGAAACACATTCATCATAGATGAGACTTCTTTTTGAAGTTCCTGTTCCTAGTGGTGAGCACAATGACGCAAATGTCGTGCAATTGGTAAAAACTGTTTTTGAAACACTTCTCGTTTTTCTCTCTCATGATGAGTAGTAATAGTAAAAACCGTTATTTGAGAGTTGCGTTCAATGGCTTCATCTAATTGTTCAATATTATCCATGAACTTGTCGAAATACTTAAGTATACGACAACGTGTAGGAAGATTTTGAAGTTTGTTATCATTTGGTAAAGGACCGTTTATTTGCACCACTGGTTTAGCAGGAGCTACATGAGAAGTAACTTCTTGAGGTTTGATAATGTACCATGGTTGTTCAGATTTCTCTTTTTGTGGTGTGAAAATATCAGTAATTGGAGGCATTTTAGAGTAATCAAAAGGTTTATTGTATGTCACATTTTCCATTTTTGATCGACTCTCTTCTTCAATTTCATATTCCTCTTCACAATCATATACAGCAGTACGAACAACAGTATCGTCAAAGAGATGATCTGCACTATATAACTTTGGAATCTCATTGAGTGCTACACGAGTTACTGAAAACTTTTGAATAGTAGTCACTGAATTACCAGTTTTATACACAACATTTTGAAATTCTTTAAGCTTGTGTTCCAATTCAACAATCTCATCAACGTATGACTTAACTTTCTTTCTTGTTTTGTGTTTATGTTCCGTGAACTCAGCTTGACAATTTGACAACTCCGTTTTGGTTTTTAAAATTATTGCTTCAAGTTGTGCAATTTGTTTTTTGTGTTCAAACGCTTGTTTTTCCAGCTCAGAAGCTAAGTCATTTTTAGACTCCATAATTTTAGCAATTTGGTGTTCTAACTCTCTTTCGTGATGAGAAGATTTTAGAAAAGCAGCTTCAAAGCCTTTTTCCCATTGAATCAGTTTTTCCGCGTTTGACAGTTGAAATTTATAGCACTCAATATCCCTAGTTAATAATGCATTTTTCTCTTTCAATCTAGCATTAAGCTCTTGACATTTAATGTTTTGAGATTGACTAGTCATAAGAAGGGACTGAATTTCTGAATCTGGACCAGACGAAGGATCAAAATGTTCAACGTGAGCATTGTTATCATTGACAGTTTTAGTATCCGAATCATCAAATGTGACAACCGGGTTAATTTGAAAATCATCAAATATAACTTTTGTGTCCATTTGAGTATTCGTGTGTGTAGATAACAATGAATCATTTTGAACTTCTTGTTCCTTGTAAGATGCAGATGCAGATGGGGAGGCAATTTCATGTATGAGGCATGAGTTAAGATAAGTTACCTGAGAAAGACCATCGGTGTCATAAACTGGGCCTGAGTCACTTATGTGGAGTTCATGCATGTTGGCCATCAGCATAACAGCAGCTTCCAAATCTTCCATGTCATCATCAGAATGTGCATTAGCCATGAAGCTGTTGTCATTTGCATTCGTGTTGCTGTGGGCTTCATCTTTGAGAGCAAGGAGTAATGCATGTTTGTGATACTTACTTCCTTGAGTTCTTGGTGATGGACATGCAGTTGCCAAGTGACCTATTCCATTGCAGTTATAGCACCTGATGACTGTATTCCCCGATTCAGTATTCCCTGTGTCAACAATCTCTGCCTTTCTCTGAGGGACACCACCATTGTTCCTGAATCCTCCATTGTTACTAAACCGTTGTCCAGAATTAGAGTTACCCATATTACCACCCGATCCAAATCTGCTACTGTTGTGATCCTGAATCTCAACGCGACCATCGTGAATGACAGCTTGATTCCTTGTATTTGAAGATGAACGAAGACGATTGTTGGACTTGTTTGAGAATTTGCTGAAAGCCCGAGCAATGAGTGCAATTCCTTGGTTGAGACTGTTGAAGTCCTCATCATCATCGTCATCATTAGCAGTGAGTGGTGTAGACAAGGTGTCATTGTTGTCATATGATGCAAATTGATTTGCAGGAGGGTGCGATGAAGAATCATAAGATGAATACGGAGATGGGTTGTTGTGATAAGCCTGTTCTGGATGATAAACATTGTGTTGTAATGGTGGAGCCGGAACATGTGATTGAGCAACAAGCGCCAAAGAGTTTGTAGGTGGGGGCTGTGAATAGTTTCCTCTGAGAGCGCGATCATTGTCAACTTCATGTTGATGATGTTTCAGATAGTCATACAACAAACCATATGGTGTTTCATGAAGGTTTCGGGCTTGTCGAACAAATGTCACATACTTCTGCCAATCAGGACCAAGACATCCTAAGAACTTCGTGTTGACAGCAATCTTTGGTAAGATGATGTTGTGTCTATCGAGGTCATTAATGATGTTAGTGAAGCGGTGATAGTATGACTCAAGTGATTCCATTGGCTCAATCATGAAATGTGTGTATTCCATGTAAAGTTTTGACTCCATGTCCTCCTGATTCAACTGAGTTCCTTCCATTAGGAGATGAACATGTTCCCACATTGCCTTAGCAGTTTTCTGAGCATCAACACTGCGAAAGATTGGATTAGGTATGCCTTGAAGAATGTAGATCATGGCATATTCATCAGCTTCTTTGTGAAGTAGTTGTTCAGCAGTAAGTTGAGCATCAGTATAGGGTCTGTATGATTCCGGTACGGGTGGATTAGCATTAGGATCACCAGGGACATGGGTAGTCGGTGTTACAAATGGGCCTTCATTGATAACTTGTCTCATGTATTTGCCATGTGGTTTCTTGAGTTCAAGAAATCTTAGGAATCGACTTGACCACTGAGCATAATTACCGGGTGTGAGCATGGGTGGTGTGTCAAGTGAACCTGCTTCATGTCTTGATTGTTGAGTAGTGATTACTTCACACATTTGGTCAAACCAATGAGTTTGTTTCGACGGTTGAGTGATTTGTTGCATTGGAAATGGTGGAGGTTGAGGCAGTTGTTGATGTTGATGCATCATGACATTTTGTTGAGAGACCATTTGATTATATGGATATGATTGTTGAGGTTGTTGTTGTTGAAATTGTTGTTGTTGTTGGCGAAACAATTGTGTTTGATGATAGGGTTGCTGATGATGAAAGTTGTAGTACGGTGGTTGAGACATGATGAAAAACTTGTGTGTAAATGGATCTTGTAAAAGGTATAAGTGTTATGCCAAGCCTTGAAAAACTATCCTAAGTGTTTTCTCGAAACTTTGTTGAAGAATATCTCGAAAAACAGTCAATGTCCAAAGTTCTCGAAAGTTGACCAAAGTTCTCGAAAAAATGTAAATTATCGAGAAATTTTGGGGAAATTTTCGAGAATTTTTGTTCTATGGAATTTAGCAAAGTTCTCGAAAGATTATATAAAGATTTCAAAAATTTTCCAAAGATCTCGAAAACTGAAAGATTTCGAAAGATTAGAAAAGATCTCGAAAGTTTCACAGTTTTGAGAAAAATTTCCACAAATTATCGAGATTCTACAATCGCGATAATATCCAACAAGTCGAAGTGTTTTCTTTCTTATACAAGAGAGAAAAGCACTGAGTAACCAACGAAAACACCTTAGGAGCAGTAACAAAAGATCTCAAAAGATTGGGGTTTAAGGATTTCGAAAGTTTGTCAAACTTTGGCAGATTTTTGTTTTTATAAAAAGCAATCCAAAAACACGTTTTTAATCCAAGATTCTTGTACAACTAACCTTAAAATGATGAAATCTTAAAGAAAGTTGCAAACTTTAACCACTTTTCAAAACTTTGAAAAATTTCCAAAAAAGGTACAATAGTACGAATAGAAATTTTTTGTGAAATTTTGAAACTTTGTTGGTTGTTTGAGTTTGTAACACACGTTTTGATGAAAAAGATGTGATAAAAACACGAAACAAACAAGAAAGTAACAAACTTTAACAAAAAATAACGATTAAAAAACAAGTTTTGGTTCGAAGAAAACAAAAACAAAAACGTACACCTTCTATTTGGCGATTGATACCACTTGTTAGGTCACTATATTGTAAACACAAGTATAGATTTGATAGCAATGAGATGAGAAATAGAGTTTGGTTGATTAGATCAAATATGAAGAATAAAAGTTCAAGAGTTTCCTTATGTAAATGAAATAACCAACAAGAGAAAGGGTTTACATGATGTCCTATTTATAGGAGAGGAGCTAGGGCAACATCCCTTCTCCTTCCTTTCTCTTAAACGTATGGGCCTAAAGCCCATTGGACGAGTATTGGACTCATCCTTAAACATTATAAGATTAATTAACTTAGCAACCTATTACAAATGTTGAAATAACCGAGACTTGACTTAAACGTTGAAAACTTAGGTTCTAACACATCCATTTGCTCAAATGCTAAATCTTTAACTCCAACATCAGCATCAGCATCAAAATCATCTTCCTCTCTGAAATCAATTCTCCTCCCCTTGGTTTCAGCATTAGTTTTCCTCCCCTGTTTGGGAGAATTCCCAAAATCTTCAAAGAAATCTTCACTGGGAGAGGATGAAGAAGATACCATCAACTTTGCAGTCCTTTTCTTTTGCTTTAACCCCTGTACTTCATCCTTCATGGCCTGAATCTCTTGGTTCAAAGCTGTAATATCCTTGGCATGTTGCTCCTTTACTTGTGCCAAGTCTTTCTCCAGAGATTCAACCTGCTTAGTTAACTTGGTACATAATTCCATCAATTCCATTGGTTGCTCACTGCCCTCAACACTTCCAACTGTGTTACCTGTTGGGAGAGGTGAATCATGGGGCATTGGTTCAGAATCCATCCTAGCAGGGCTAGAATGAAACCTTGAACCACCACTGCTTGTTCCAACACCAAAAGGTTCAGGAACATGCTGTGTTGGGATGAGAGGAGATGGCTGTTTTTGCCTCCTCTCATAGGTATGAGTAACTGGTGGAGTGTATTCAATAGATGGAACAGTTATTATAGGTGTGTTTTGAGATACAACTGGGATTGTTGCATCTACACCTTGTACCTGTGCAATCTTTGCAAGCATTTGAGGAAAAAGTGGTGTCAAAACCCAATTGCCAACTTTATCCATATTTTGAAAAACTTTGGGCTTAAGGCAACGGATTTTGTAAACTCTTTTATGGGGTTGCAGTTGAAATTCATTTAACACTGCTTGCACAAACCTTGGATACATCAAAAATTTTGTTGAACTCTTTACATTGCCCTGCATACTTGTAAAAATATATTTAGACCAATTAAAAATCCTATCTTTTGCTAGACAAACCAAAGGGTAAGCCATTGGTGAACTGAACTGTTCATAAGAAGTTTTCTTAGGACTAAGGCAATGTAATAGAGTATGAATTAAAAATCTCCAATGAGGACAAAAACCACTCTTTTTGAAAGTAGCCCTTTTGTCAGTGGTATTGTACCCCATGGAAGAGAGACTTTCCCAAATTTCAGGCATAGGTAATGTGATGGTACCATTGAGATCATCCAATTGGAAAATTCTCCTCAAGGATGAATCAGTAACATCAATAGTTACCCCATCCACTGTGGCTCTAAGAGTATCCACAGATTCATGTGTATCTCTATTTTCAATGGTTATGGACTGTACAGAGTTCCAAAACTGTTTGATTTGAGAGATATAGATTGTGGGATTAAGAAGTAAAGCATACCTCACATGAGTAGTGTTAAGAAAATCCACAATCTGGTGAAAAAAGGGACCACTCTTGTCGTTTGACTTTTCCAAATTGGCCACCTCGTTGTGCTCATCTGCAAAGGTGATCGAAACCATAGTATCTTTTGTGAAAAGCAGTTGTGTTAGTATTGAATTGAATGAATAACTCGCCAAAGTGGGAATAGAATATATACTGCTAGGGTTTGAGAGTTATTGCGCAAGAAAGATTATCTAAGGAAAAGATTTATCTTAGAAGGATAAATTATGTTTAGGAAAGTAGATAATCTTCTAAAAATTTTACCCTATTAATATGGAAAGCAGTTATTCCCCAACGGCTAGTAAAAAGATTAGTTACTGACACAACAGTTGTAACGGCTAGTTCAACAGTGGTAAAATTAACACTGACAGTGGAAACTGTGAACTAGCAGTGGAAATTTTCACAAAGATTTTCAAGAGCAGTGGTAAAAATAAACATATGAAAATTTGGCTGCTCTCATTATAGTTTTTAGCAAACTACCAGCTATCAACGGATTTGTTATGTCTTTATCAAGAGCCGTTTTGATGGATCTAAACACACACCTTGTGTTGTTGATACCTTGAGTAATATTATTAAGCACGCGGAATTTATTTAACAACACTTAGAAGACAGTTTATATGATGTATTGTTAGTGAGTATAGTTGTATGTAACACAAAGCTTCAATATTATTAATGATAATAATACGAGTGATCTTAGCTATCACTAGGGTTACACCTTGAAGCTCTCTAGGGTAATTCGTACCTTAGACAATGACCTAGGATCTCCTTTTATAGAGCAAGGAGTCCTTTACAAGATAAGTATTAAGCTATCTAAATAGAATATACACAAGATCTATTCTATACTTATCTATACACGAATACATCAGTTATCTAATAAGCAGTGGTAACCATATGTACTAGCAGTGGTAATGAGTTTCCACTGCCAGTGTATTCTTCAGCAGTGTCTTCCACAAGCCTATCAGTGGTAATTGTTAGCTTTATTCCCAACAATCCTCCCCTAAACTTATGATTTCTCTGCAAATCAATAAGTTTCTTCAATCTTCATAATGTCTTAGGATTTGGGGAATTCTTCCAAACACTTCAATTTATTCTTAATGCTTGAATAGCTCTTGAACATTGTTCTTGAATCCTTTTAATCAATTCTCTTACTTTTTCAGCATCTTCATGAACTCTTATTTGTGTTGACAACATTGAAGTAAGAGTTCCAGCCCTAAGTGGATATTCTTTCTCAGCAAACATAAAAGCATCCACTCCAGCTTTTGTAGAAACATGATGAACTTCATATGAGTCATAATAAGTCCATGTAGTTTCCATACCTCTAGCCTCAAACTTCCAAAAGTTGTCAGTCATGTTTGGTTCATAGAGCCTTCTTAGATCAACCCATAACTGCATTTCTTTCACATCTTTAAGACTATCAGCATCAAATCTTTCTTGAACCAATCTCCACATTGCATTAACATCATCTCTGTCACATGCTTTGATAAGTTCTTCAAACTGAATGAATGAAGAAGTTTCACCACCTAGCCTTGTAATTTTCCATGTTGAAGCAAAGTTACTAGCAGCGTAAACTTCCCAATCAATGATAGGATGTCTGACTTGCAGTGGGTCTAGATAGAAATCTTCTTCTTCAATCAATATCATATCAGCCAATTGTTCTTCGGTGAACTTTTCAGATTGAACTTTTGTTGCTTCAGCAAATCTTATCTTCTTAACATTTTGAGGTTCACTATGCTTGACTTTCCTTTTAGATGCAGGAAATCTTCTTTCTTCTTCTTCTGAATTCATAGGAACAAAATCAAGATCTTGCATTTTAACTCTGTAGTATGCACTTTCAATCTGATCAGGGGTCATTCTTTGAACTTGCTCATCTTCCATCCACCAACATGACAACAGTAATACTTCATGGTAGAAAGAACTTGTGCTTTAGTTGGTTGCCTTTGTTTCTTTTTCCCCTTTTTGACTGTACTGATTGCATCTTGAAGTGCTTATATGTTCTTCATTTCAATGAAATCTTTTAACTGAGCTGTTCTTTGTGCTTCAGTTAAAGATTTATCTGCCACTAGGTCAATTGCCTTCTTCTTGATCACTGGATTGTTAGCAATCAAGAAATCATAATCCTCTTCAGTAAGGACATATGTAAATTCTGGAGTTTTCTCTCTCAGAATTGTAGGTTGGACAGTGGAAATTGGATTAACATCCAATGGAGCAGTGGTTTCCACCTTTTCCATTCTCTGAGCCATCATGAAGTCAGCAATTTCAATCTCATCCAATCTTTTCTTTCTTGCAGCTTCATCCTCTCTAAGTTTCCTTGCAACTTCAGCATCATGATCAATTTGAGCTTGAACACTCTTCTTTACCTTCTTAACTGGTGGTTCTTCACTCTGCATAATTTCTTTCCCTTTCTCCTTTCTTATCTTTTCAAGTTCTTCCTCAGCAGTGGTAATGGTTTGACCATCAGTGGGAACCATTTGCTCTGCAGTGGGAACATCAGTGGAAATTGGGTTAGCAGTGGAAATTGTTGTTGCAGCAGTGGAAAAGACTTGCTCTTGATCTGTTTCTTCTATATTAAACTGTTGTTGTTGAGAAACTTCTGGCTCTGCAACCTCATTCATTGGCTCAAATGCCAAATCTTGAACACCAAAATCATCTTCAATATCATCTTCCCTGAAGTCAATTCTCCTCCCCTTAGTCTCAGCATTTGTTTTCCTCCCCTGTTTGGGAGAATTACCCAAATCATCAAAGACATTATGAAGATTGAAGAAACTTATTGATTTGCAGAGAAATCATAAGTTTAGGGGAGGATTGTTGGGAATAAAGCTAATAGTTACCACTGATAGGCTTGTGGAAGACACTGCTGAAGAATACACTGGCAGTGGAAACTCATTACCACTGCTAGTACATATAGTTACCACTGCTTATTAGATAACTGATGTATTCGTGTATAGATAAATATAGAATAGATCTTGTGACTAGCCAACTCTTAATCATAAAGAATATGGTGAGTTGATAACCATATAGTTTTTGGTAAACTATCAACCATAAACGGATTTGAAAAGTCTTTACCAGTAGCCGTTTGCTCTGGACTAAGTTGATTCTTATATGTGTTAGACATGGTGAATCAATAACCATTTGTTGTGTATCTCAGTTATACACCATTTGTGATCATCTCCCAATAAAGAACTTAGTTATGTACCTGCATGTGTTAGCTTAAAATATGGAAAGTATATAACCAAACTTAGTACTAACCAAAGTTACTTTTAACCAAAACCCCTGTTCACAAATATCTTCTAAAAGTCAACTTAATAATATCTTTATTTATTTTTCAACCTACCTAAATAGGTGAAAGTAAATATCTCAATTAATGAGACCTTTTAGATGACTTTTTCCTATATAAAGGGGCTCGGATCACCATTCTTTTTATCAAAACACATTAACCTTTTCTCTCAAAACCCTAAAAATCATAATGAGCAAACTTCCAAACATAGTGTACATCTCCTCTGATTCTTCTGATTCAGAAGAATTTGTCATGGCTTCTGATTCATCCTCTGAAGGAACAGGATGGTCAAGCTATTTTCCACCTTGTGCTTCAGCCTCTTCATCAAGGAATCCACTAAAGAAGACAACTGCTATGCCTGTTGGTCAACCTTCTTCTACACCAGCACCACCACCAGTACCTGCTCGTGCACCATCTATGGAGTTCTACTCCAGTTCATCTGATGATTCAGATGATGAGACTTATTCCTTGGCAAAGGAGTTGCCAAGAGCTCTGAATAAGGCTTTGGGAGCAGCTCTGGCCAATATGAAGCAAATTTCCATTCCTAAGATGCCTGCTAGACTACCAAGGCCTCCACCACAAGTTCTTGGGCTTGCTTGTCCTAGAATGCAGTCAACTTTTGAGAACAAAAGAAAGAGTGCATTGAAGAGCAAGC
Organism: Artemisia annua; assembly: GCA_014162995.1. Classification (NCBI taxonomy): domain Eukaryota; kingdom Viridiplantae; phylum Streptophyta; class Magnoliopsida; order Asterales; family Asteraceae; genus Artemisia; species Artemisia annua. Next base: position 29,867 of record LBNU01015398.1, read on the forward strand.
AAAACTACAAGGGCAAGGGGAAGAAGCCTGCAGAGTAGCTTGTGTAGGATGTAGGTTGTTAGGTTTTATGTTTTTGTGTTTTGAAGATGATCTTGATGTACTCTCTTTCCCTGTAATGAAACTCTTTAAATGAATAAAGTTTCTTGTTTGTTTATTTGTTTCCACTGTGAGAGCACCAAATACCACTGCTTGCCTTTTTGTTTCCACTGATTGACTTATTCTCTGCATAAAAGTTAGTGGACAAACAAAATACAAGCAAAGACATATACACACTTATACAAACATATACAACAATTTTAGTACCAAGAACCTCCCCTCAACACCAAAGACCATTAGACACAAAGATTTTATGGATTTAGCATTCCAATACCTGTCACCAAGTACTGAAATCTACCCACATCAAGACCTTTTGTTAATAAATCAGCATAATTATTATCAGTATGGATTTTGACAACTTGAATTAGCCTTTTCTCATAACAGTCTCTTATAAAATGATGTCTAATTTCAATATGTTTAGTCTTTGTGTGTTGAACTGGATTCTTAATTATGCATATGGTACTACTATTGTCAATATAAATGATGGTATTCATGAAATTGTACCCATAGTCCAAAAGTTGATTTTGAAGCCATAGAACTTGAGCACAGCAACTTGCAGCAGCCACATACTCTGCCTCAGTTGATGAAGTAGCCACCATTGTTTGTTTCTTGCACTGCCAGGACACCAATCTACACCCAAGAAATTGGCATCCACCTGTTGTAGATTTTCTATCCAAACTAGCTCCAGCATAATCACTATCTGAGTAGGTAACCAACTCCATAGGAGATTCTCTAGGGTACCATAATCCCAAATGAGGATATGCTTTTAGATATTTGAAAATCTTCTTCACTGCAGTCAAGTTGATTCTTTGGCAGTGACCTGAAACCTTGCACAAGCACAAACTGCGAACATAATGTCTGGCCTTGATGAAGTGAGATACATCAAAGAACCAATCATAGATCTGTACATGTGTACATCAACTGCTTCTCCACTGTTTTCTTTTAGAAGCAGATGTGTACCCCTGTCTGCAGGTAAGCTTGAGGACTTTGCATCAGTGAACTTGAACTTCCTAAGTATCTCAGCCACATACTTGTCTTGATTAATGAAGATTCCATCTGGCCTTTGTTGTACTTGAAGTCCCAAAAAGAATGTGAGTTCAGCCATAGAGCTCATCTTGAACTCATCCTTCATAAGTTTCTCAAAATCTTTGCACATCCCTGGCTTTGTTGAGCCAAAAATAATATCATCAACATATACTTGAACCAGCAAGATATCATTTTTGTCTTTCTTGATGAACAAAGTTTGATCAATTCTTCCTCTGTGAAACCCATTATCCAAAAGATAAGTAGCTAGGGTTTCATACCACTTCCTTGGTGCCTGATGCAATCCATACAATGCTTTAACTACCCTGTATACTTTGTCTGGATGTTCAGGGTCTTCAAAGCCTGGAGGTTGTAAAATATATACCTCCTCATCAATTTGCACATATAGAAAAGCACTTTTTACATCCATTTGATAGACTGTGAAGCCCATAAAGGATGCATAGGCTAGAAAAAGCCTAATTGCTTCTATTCTTGCAACTGGGGCAAATACCTCTTCATAGTCAATACCCTCCTCTTGAGTGTATCCTTGAGCTACAAGCCTAGCCTTGTTTTTTATGACAATTCCTCTTTCATCTCTTTTGTTTCTGAACACCCATTTGGTACCAATAACTTTCATGCCTTTAGGTAGATCACAAAGCACCCAAACCTTCTGAATCTTGAACTGAAGCAACTCTTCTTGCATTGCTTCCACCCAGCTTTCATCTTCAAGTGCCTTGAATACATTCTTTGGTTCCATTTGAAACAGAAAACACATGAACAGACATTCATTTTTGCCTTCATGATTCTTAGATTCATAAATTTCACTGATAAAGCCATGAATGTCAGCCATCTTTGATTGTCTTCTAGTCTTCACAGGTGAATTTACATCCCCTATCACATTTTCAAGAGGATGTGATTTATGAACTGTGGTATGGGGAGTTTGAGGAATGTCAATCTCGGTAGGCATATTTGATATTTCAGCATCACTGGCTTGAGCTCCCTGTGTAACTGGACTTGAATTTTCCACTTTAGGTGTAGCAGTGGAAACTTCTGGACTAGCAGTGGAAGTAGTATTTCCACTGCTTTCAACATTCTGTGCAACTTCTGGTCCAGCAGTGGAATCTTTTGGCCTGGTAGTGGAATCTGAGTTTCCACTGCTTGTTGCTTTAGAAGGTTGAGCATCTCCAGTCTTTGCAACATCATCATAATCTGCATAGTCCCAAATAGGCAAAATGAATTCATATTGATCATCTTGTTGATCCATGCTAGGTTCATCATCATCAACAAATTCTTCTGAACCTGCAAAATCATTAGAAGATGTACCTGTAGAGATAGGCACATAGTTCATGGTATGGGTTAGAGTATCAAGATCAAACAGCCTATCTGGTCCAGTTCCTTTGACATTCACTTTGTTTTCTAGGAACTCAACATGCAGATTTTCTTCTACCTTTTGGGTTCTTAAGTTAAATACCCTAAAAGCTTTACTAACCATGGAATACCCAACAAAATACCCTTCCTCGGCTTTTTCATCAAATTTACCCAGATGATCTATGGTATTGAGAATAGTGACATGAAGTCCAAATGGTCTCATGAAGTCTAGCAGAGGTGGTCTACCTCAAATAACTCATAAGGTGTCTTGTTCTTTGTTTTTACTACTAAAACCCTATTTTGCACATAACAAGCAGTGTTAACTGCTTCAGCCCAAAAAGTCATTGGCAATTTTGAATCTGCCAACATAGTTCTACCAGCCTCTATTAGTGTCCTATTTCTCCTATCAGCTACACCATTTTGTTGAGGAGTTCTAGCTACACTAAATTCTCTTTTAATACCTTTCTCTCTACAAAAATCATCCATAACTCTATTCTTAAATTCTGTCCCATTGTCACACCTAATGATTTTAACTTTCATATCATTTTGGTTTTCTACTTCAGTGTTAAAGGTCTTAAGGATGCCTACAGTCTCATCCTTAGTTCTAAGAAAGAAAACCCATGTGAACCTACTAAAATCATCAGTTA
>LBNU01015398.1:34564-47387 GCA_014162995.1 Artemisia annua
TTTGTACTGTGAAACAGCAATTATTGATCTTTTGGAAGAGTAGAGCAAACGAACTTCTGGCCATTCAGGTACATTTCTTCTGGTTCTTTTCATCTGTCGTAGTAGGCACAGAAACTTTATACCTCTTTGTCACCCTATCTTCTCAGGCTTGAAGGAACTCACCATTTACGATGATTTCCCACAAAGCATAGTCTGTCATGGAAACTTGTTCTATCATATCCTTCCACCATTCAAACTCATGAGTTAAGTTTAGAGTCTTGGGACAGAGTTTGGACTGGTTGTTTCCATCTCCATGGATCTGTGTGATTGGTAATTTAATTCCTGGATCTTTCTAAATCAAAGTATCAGAAACACCGTCTCTGATACCACTGTAGGATCTAACCACGCCTTGTCTTAGCGGAATACTTTGACGTATATTATTAAGCAGCGGATATACTTAACAATACTTAGAATGTTTATTGTATGATGTAATGCAAGTGAGAACAGCTGTAAGTTTAACACCAAAGCTTCAATATTATTGAGAATAATACGAGTGATCTTAGCTATCACTAGGGTTACACCTTGAAGCTTTCTAATGTTGATACGTACCTATAACAATGACCTAGGACCTCCTTTTATAGCACAAGGAGTCCTTTACAAGATAAAGATAAAGTAATAAAATAGAATATACATGAAGATCTTTTCTATATTCGAATACATAACAATTATCCTAACAACAGTGGTAATAATATGTACTAGCAGTGGTAATGTGCTTCCACTGCTAGTGCATTCTTCAGCAGTGTCTTCCACAAGCTTATCAGTTGTAACTGTTAGCTTTATTCCCAACAAAGATGAACAAACACGTTATACACTAGAAAAGTTAAGAACACCTAATAAGAAAGTAGTTGTAGAAAATGTGGTTGATGATCATGTTGTAGTGAATAGTGTGGATGATGATGAGGATACCCCTCTTAGGGATCTAGTTGTCAGCCCTGTTAGGCGTAAGTTGTTGGAGAAAAAGGCAGCCCAAACCCTAGTATTAAGCGTAAGTTGTTTGATAAGGGTAAAAGTCCAGACAGTGATGATAGTAATACAGTTAAGAAAACCATGGATAAGGGTAAAGGATTAATGGCAGAACAAGTCCGTCCTCCTAAATTACCTGTTCGTAGGAATAAGGGGATAGTTATTGATGTGTCGTGAATAGTATAGTATATATCCAAGTAATTTCTCAACAAATAAGAAATTCCCGGGTCGTAGTCCGTGCGAAGGTTAAATGGAATATCGATTTCCGGATCGTAAAACGTGTAGCGAAAAGTGATAAGATGATGAATTAACTAAAGGTAAACAAATAAACACACAAATAAACACGTAAGAAAGTAAAGCAAGTAATTGAGGCACACGTAAATAAAAAAAACGCAAATATGAATTAATAAACGTGAAATAAAACGTAACGTAACAACTAAAAACGTAAAAGTTAAGCAAATCTAATCCTAAGGGTGAAATTTAAATTTTTCTAAGCTAAAAATAATAAAAAAAAATTGGAAAAAGAAAATTATTATTTTTGTCTTTTTATTTTTATTTAAGAATTAAAAACTATTTTCGTATTTTTATTTAATAAAAGAAATTTAAACTAATTATGAAATTAAAGATTTAATCTACAAATCTAATTTTGAAAAATCTTACTAAACTAAAAACTAATTTTAAAAATAAAAATGAAAATTATTTTTGTCTTTTTGAATTTATTATGAATTAAAAATGATTTAAAAGCTAGGAAAATAGAAAATAAATAGTAAAACTATTCAAATAAATCTGGAATTTTTATGGAAAATCTAAAATAATATTCTAAACCTATTGGAAGAAGAAAATTTTGGAAAATAAGCAGTTAAGTGCTTATTAGCTCAAAAAGCAGTTTGGGAAAAGTGCTTATAAATAAGCACTTTGACCAAATGAAGTCAAACTTTCACAAATTGCTTTTAGGAATCTAATAAGCTCTGTAACACTTAAATTTGACCAAAAATGAACTTAGTTAATGCAATGCTAGCCAAAACAGTTTCAATAAAGGGATTATATAAGCCAAATAAGCACCAATAAGCTCAAAACAGTGAAGACAAGTCAAACACACTTAATAAAGCTCAAATGAATTACTGGATGCAAGATATTAAGCCAATAATCAAGTGTGCACTCAAATTAGAAATTCAGCAATTAAACTAATATGGGACAAACTAGAAAGCACAAATAAGCAGTCTCAATAAGCTCTAAATGGGAAACCAACTGTAGAAACCTAAAGTCAGCTTGCTTGACTAAGTTTTGCCCCAATAATCTCACTGAAAGGTCTAGATTATCAGATAAGTGCTAATGAACTTTGGTTCAAGTCTGAGAAGCAGGGCAAGTATTCAGCAGACAAGCAACTTGTGGCTTAATTTCAAGTGACTTAATAAGCTACAAATTGAAATATTCTTGTGGATATGGATCCACAAGCTGGAAAACTATTCAGAACACCAATCCAAACTTATTTCCAATCACTAATGAATCCTACAAATGCCCCACAAGTTTATGCCAAATCTGTTGTTATAAGTATTTTGACTTTTTTATAATGCAAATGAACTTTGACTAAATTGAACTTTGTTTGATCTAATCTTACTGAATATGACGTAATAAGCTAATATGCAACTAAATAACACTTACTTAACTACTTATGCAACTAATTGATGATTATGCTACTGATTACACTAAGAGAAGTGAAATTAGATGAGATTTTAGTGAATTTTGACTTTTTTTTCTTATAACCTACTGAGATTATGCAACTATTACTCTAAACTTACCCTATGTTTGTTATCTAAACCAGCAAATCCATAAGAGAATCACACAAACTCAGCTAAACAGCATCTACCAAACACTCCTTATCCTACTGTTAACACTATAACTATTAGATTAAAACCACAAAACTCCACCAATTCAATCCTAATCAATCACAGATGATCAATGAACATTGAACCAACAATAAACAGCAGCAACAAATCACTACAACCTAGAATCTTAGTACCAAAACTAGTACCACAGTCAAACAATAAGAAGCTGTAAACAATTAAATAAGCAAGTAATTATCAATCAAACTGAATAACAACTAATACTATCAACTGAGCATCAAACAAATATGATTCAAACAGTAATCAAACTAGAATAACCAGATCTATACTATATTTTTTTAGAGGAACAAAAATAAGCAAGTACTTACAAATTTCTTCCTCCTCAGCAACAATTGAGGAGGTTCACTAAGCTTGCCTGTCTTTAGACAGGCTAGGGGCTTCCCTTATTCCACCTAGACTATCAAACTAACCACAGTTCATCACCATCTTGATACAGTTGACTTTTGTTGACCTTTAAGAGATTTAGAGATTATGAACTGTTTTATCCTTAATAAAACTCACAAAAGCTATATAAAGCTTAGATGAGCTTGTACTAACTATAAAACAAGCTTACTGAAGCTTGGTTTTAAAAGAGAAAACGTATTTTTGATTTTTTAGAGTTTTTTCTGTTTTTTTTTTATATTTTTGATTTGATAAAAACACAAATGAAATTTAGATGATTAGATAAACTAATATTGATGATTATCAGCTACTGTAACAAAGAAAAGGCTTAAACTATAGTGATTAAATAGATTAAGAATTCAAAAACAAATAGTTAAAAAAAACTAATTATGTGAAAACTAAACTAGTATTTCATTAATTAAAACTGGATTACACTATTTGGAAACTTGAAAATACAATTGAGAACTAAAAATGACATAGTAACACTACTAAATTACACACCCTAATCTGTGCAAATGAGGGTGTATATATAGGTGAGGTGAGAGGCGAGTTAGGGTTTTGGGGAAGGATCTGGAAACTCTCAGGTGCTCAATCTTCTGCCCTTAGATCATGCGTCACATCTAAGCAATCATTTTGGCCTTTTGATCATGTGCCAGCTATCACCCATCAATCAACATCACACGGATGGCTGACATGGCAGGCCTGCCATGTCAGGTTCTTCTAGAAACGAGTGTGGAATGACTTAATTACCCTTAATTGCTGTGAAAATTGACGGGGTAATATATAGGGTTCGTGGAACAGTAATTTCTGGGTTGAGGGGATGATTTGGGGGGCGGGTAAATTATTTTGTTTTTATATTATTGTTTGACCGGGGGTTTGGGGGGTTTGACTTGGGTTTGGGTTATGGGTTTGTTAACAGGCCGGGTATTGGGTAATTGGGCTGAGAGGGTTTAATGGGTTAATTGAATGATGGACTTGGTTTTAAGGTTTAATAAATGTATAAGGACCTTATGTGTAAATCTGAATTTTTGAGGGACTGAACTTGTAATTTTCCAAAGTATTTTCCAAGGGCTTCTTTTGTCACTTTCTGAATCTCTGAGGGCTCTTTTGTCTTTTTCCTCAATTATATCTTTAAGGACCATATTTGCCAAACTTTGAAAGTTGAGGGACCAAAGTTGCCAATTCTTCCAAACTTTATCCAGGGACTAATCTTGATAAGGTATGATTCTTTGAGGTTGACTTTGACATTTTGAGCTTAATTCCTTCTTCGGCTTCGGCTTTTGACTCTTTTCCATTCTCGTGCTTGTTTTTGTCGGATTTCTTTGATTTATGTCCATATTTGAAATATCCGTACCTGGACGATCACAAATACAAAAACACAATATCTTTGGCATTTATGGTTAGTTTTTGGTCGTATTGGTCTTAATTTGGTAAAGAAAAGGTGTATGAATAAGCATACACCAAAATCCCCCAGACTAAGGTATTGCCGTGTCCTCACGCAATGTGATCAATTCACGCTTTTGAGATAAATAATTTCATATCCCTTTTTACTAACTTTGAAAAGTAGCAAAACGTTCAAAAGAGATTACGAAATTATTTATTCCCGAAAACGCCCCGATTTCCATTTTATTCCTTATACTAATCTATACTACTATTTTTGTATTTTTTCACTTTTTCATGTGACGGTATGTTGACTTTCATTATTTGGCAATAACGATTAAGGGTCATAGAGTAAGAACACAATTCATAGAAAAGTGACCGATTCGATAAAATTTATCGTCCTTGATTTTTCACAAGCCCCCAAACTAAGCGTAAAAACGAAATCATTGTTTAATTACAAGTAAGATGCCAACACTACCCATGGAAGTTACTTGTGTGATAACCTCTTGCTCCCATTTTCCTATTTGGTATCCCATTATTTTATTTTTGTGAGAGAAATGAATTTCTTCATAAGCATCTCGTTTTCATAATTATTAGTCCGATAAAGATACTAAATTAAGACGCTAAGTAGTTAGTGTTCTTTTCTCAAGAGTCGCTGCAATGAAAATGAGGTCCACATCAAGGTCTTTATTATACTTATTATTATTATTATTAGGGTTGCCACCTACTTAAGCCATCACTAACTCCACGGCTACCTCGAAATTTAAGGTTCGAAAGGGCCTTTTCCATGTCGCGGCTTTCTTCTCGGCACATCCCAAACCAGTTGGTTTAAGTGACCAGGCTTTTGACACCCCATAGAGAATAGTATCGGAATCAGCGGGAATTCAATTCCAAAGATTTATGAGACTACTGCTAAATCCGCATCAACCTAAATAGATGACAACCGACTCTCAACACAACGATAACACAAAAACTCATAGACTTTAGTTGAGGAGTACTTTCACGTGCACCTCATGCGCCTGATCTAGGATCGTATACATGCACCTCACGCGCCGTGCCAACTTTAGTCTTAACAATTAAGCTCTTATTCGCATCACTTAATATTGACTTTTCTTTCTTTTTTTCTTTCTTTTCTCATCATTTTTTTTTCACGCACGCATAACTTTGACGCTTATAGCAACTTTGGGACTCCGGACCTTCATGGTTTAAGTCCAAGACCTACCGCCTTTAGAAGTAGGATCCAAGGTCCGATCTCAATCCGAAGTCTTATATCACTACTAAGACTTATTATTATACGATACTTTATTACGGGACCTTGATGTGTACCCAATTTTCAAAGAAAGGATTCTTTTAAAAAGACCAAGAACTAAATATCGGCAAAACCTAATATCTTTAATTATTTAGTACAAATATGGGATGAAACAATTTGGTGTGAACAAAAAGCTACAAGTACCTTCGATGAGCTCTAAAGAGAACCAACTACTCCACGCTTAGTATCTAACTTCTAAAGAAACTCTATCATTTCTCGTTCTTCGCGAATTTAAAATCCAAAATAATGAGATCCGCGAATGCTTAGCCGATAATTGAATATTAAGATTATATTGGTTAAGGGGACAAGCTAGGGCTCAACACGCCCGGATCAAGTCAAAATTTTTGTTCTTACTCTTACCTAGTAGGAAAGTCAAACTTGGTGTCAAAACTTATTATATTTTTGCACAACTATTTTCACTTTTCTCATTTTTTTTTGTACTTTTTCACTTCATTTTCATCATTTTTCTTCAAAATTTTTCAAATTTTTTCAATTTTTTAAGGAAAAACGGGGTTGCGAGAGTAAACGAGTAAATGAAAGTGCAAGTCAAATCAAATCGAAGATTGACCCCCCCCCCCAGACTAAAGATAAACATTGTCCTCAATGTTTCAAAGGTAAGGGTAATCCTAACAAAAATTTAGGGCCATTTATTAATTATGTCAAAGATAATGTTAGTTGATAAGATTAAGATATTTTGGATTTCCTGAAGAAGCAATGATGAATGAAACTCGAGTGGAGAAAAGATGAAACAACGAGCACGAGAGTCTTCATAAATCGGGGTAAATCTTGAACATACACAAACAACCACGAAAACACGAGAAATGGAAGAGGTCGCCCCTCCTCACGTCACTTATTTGAAAATAGAAAAGAAAAAAAAAATAGATGGATAAGCATGGGTTGCCTTGATATGTGGTTTTGTGATCTTACAACAGGTTTTACCTCTCGAGGGATCTCAAGAGGCTTACAACCCCACCAGGCAATGTACCTGACCGATGTACGGGGGATTGATCGTTCTCTCACAGGGAATAGTGTTCGTTAGGATAGAAAAGCTACTCTAATAGGTCTAAGGGTGGAAGGAAGATTCTTTTTGTATTTTTATGTTTTATGGAAAGCAAGTAAAATCTCGGTTTTGGAAGAAGGGCGGAATTAGTTGCTAGTCAACTAACCCACGTTTACTACTTATGCAAATTAAAATAAAATAAATATCTAAACTATTGTGGTTGTGAAAAAAAAATGGAGAAAGTTGTGTTTACTTAAATTTCATTACTCCCTAACTATCTTTTACCGGTTAATTGATATGTATGTTACTTGTGTTGATGAAGGGTGTATTCCTAATAACTCATGGAGTGGCATACATATCTCTCCAATTCTATGAGCTCTTATCTCGCCCTATGCCATGCACGGCACAACCATAGGGGTTGTAAACAGTGGCTCATGCGTTAAATACTACCTTAATAGCCTAGTATGGCTACATGTTTCCCAAGACGTTCAAGCACGTTACCATAAAGGAGGTTGGCCAGTTTTCTTGAGCCTAACATTGATGGAACAATCATCCCAACAAACAACAACACACACCAATCAACCAATAATTAATAGTTAGGTTTCATTAGATCTAAGCAAACACTAAAGAATTTAGCTACACATGTTAATTAAAAGACAAGCAAGATAGATAGACAACCAACACATAGACATATTTATTGAATTAAAGTGAAGACTTATCTTTAATTAAGCATGAGGGTTCCAAGGGTTGGAAACCCGAAAAAGTACAGGAAATTCGACTTTAGGGTTTGCCCTAAAAGTTCTCCACAAAGTTCCACACTAATGAATGAAAATTAGAAAACTATATATAGATTTTACACTCTGACAGCGTCAGGTTATAAGGGCTGACGCCGTCAGCTCGCCGCCAATAGGTATCTCGGATGGCCTAGATCCACTTCTGACGTCGTCACCTTATAAACTCTTCTGGACCGTCACTCTTTAACTTTACTCCTGACGGCCTACGTTTCCTAACACCTGACGGCGTCAGGTTTTAAATCCTCTGGCCTGTCATTTGAAAATTGATTTCCACTCTTTTGTCAAGGCTTTCTGACGGCGTCACCTTGTGACTTCTGACGCCGTCAGGTTGTAAATCTTCATCTTTTGAGACTTTGTCATTTTCTTCACTTTTATGCTCCAAAAACATCCGAATATGCATGTTTTNACTTATCTTTAATTAAGCATGAGGGTTCCAAGGGTTGGAAACCCTAAAAAGTACAGGAAATTCGACTTTAGGGTTTGCCCTAAAAGTTCTCCACAAAGTTCCACACTAATGAATGAAAATTAGAAAACTATATATAGATTTTACACTCTGACAGCGTCAGGTTATAAGGGCTGACGCCGTCAGCTCGCCGCCAATAGGTATCTCGGATGGCCTAGATCCACTTCTGACGTCGTCACCTTATAAACTCTTCTGGGCCGTCACTCTTTAACTTTACTCCTGACGGCCTACGTTTCCTAACACCTGACGGCGTCAGGTTTTAAATCCTCTGGCCTGTCATTTGAAAATTGATTTCCACTCTTTTTTCAAGGCTTTCTGACGGCGTCACCTTGTGACTTCTGACGCCGTCAGGTTGTAAATCTTCATCTTTTGAGACTTTGTCGTTTTCTTCACTTTTATGCTCCAAAAACATCCGAATATGCATGTTTTCCAGAATTCCTCTCAAAAATACCTAAAATGACAAAAGGAACGATTTAGGGCAATATTTGATCACATTTATACGAATTAGGGCTTAAATGACCCCCTAAAAGCGAAACACTTTTCGTCTCATTATGCCTCCCACGAAGCGCTTTATTTTTTTATTACCGAGTCACATAGCTTGACTCGATCCCCGAATTTAGTTGTCCTTAGGGAAAGTATGGAGATCCGGGACAACCATGGGTGGTATATCCCCTCCGAAGTAATGTTTGAGACGATGACCATTCACCTTAAAATTGGGACCATCGGGTTGAGCTAACTCGACGGTGCCATAAGGAAAAACATGGGTAACGGTGAATGGTCCTGACCAACGGGTTTTGAGTTTGCCTGAGAAAATCTTCAATCGAGAATTGAAAAGAAGAACTTGATCACCAACGTTGAAAACGCGGTTTTTGATTTTGGAATCATGAATCCTTTTCGTTTTCTCTTTGTAGATCAAAGAATTCTCGTAGGCTTGATCACGAAGTTCGGTTAACTCATTTAATTGAACTTTTCGGTGATCACCCGCGGTTTTTAGGTCAAAATTAGCATGCTTCAGGCCCAGTAGGCCTTATGCTCTAATTCAATGGGCAAGTGAGAAGCCTTTCCATACACCAACTTATAAGGAGTACACCCGATGGGGGTTTTGTAAGCGGTGCGAAAAGCCCATAATGCATCATCTAACTTATCGGCCCATGAAGCACGATCATCATTAACGGTCCTCTCTAAGATACGTTTCAAACCACGATTGGAAACCTCCACTTGACCGCTCGTTTGCGGGTGATACGCGGTAGAAGGACGATGGGTAACTCCATACTTAAGCATAACTTTGGCGAATTGATCGTTACAAAAATGAGTACCGTGATCACTTATAATAGCACGAGGAGTTCCAAATCGGGAAAATAGACTCTTCAAAAATTTCACAACAACTCGGGCGTCATTAGTGGGGAGCTCCTTTGCTTCAACCCATTTTGACAAGTAATCGACGGCCACGAGTATATACTTATTCCCTCGAGAAGACGGGACTGGTCCCATAAAATCAATACCCCAAACATCAAAGATTTCACAAACTTGAATCGCATTTTGCGGCATCTCATCTCGTTGTGAAATTTTTCCTTGACGTTGGCAAGTGTCACACGACTTCACCAAGTCTTGTGCATCATGGTATATCGTCGGCCAGTAGAAGCCGGAATCGAAAACTTTCTTAGCGGTGTAATTGGCATCATGATGTCCCCTCGTGGGTCCATTGTGGCATGCCATAAGAATCTCATCGGCTTCCTTGCCATGAACGCACCGCCAGATCACTTGATCTGCACATACTCTAAACAAATAAGGATCGTCCCAATAATAGTGCTTAACGTCCTTAAAGAATTTCCTTTTCTGTTGGGACGACATCCCTTTCCTTATGAAATTCCCCGCATGGTAATTTGCAAAGTCGGCAAACCATGGGGTACTAGTATCATGTGATAAACTCCCAAGTGTCTCAAGAGGGAAATGATTCATTGATTTCCTTTTTCTCGAAAACACTTTGATGGGGATTTTCAAGTCTAGACAAATGATCGGCGGCTAGGTTCTCCGCTCCTTTCTTGTCTCGAATTTCGACATTGAATTCTTGAAGAAGGAGATCCCACCACATTAATCTTGGTTTAGCATCTTGTTTAGTCATAAGGTATTTTAAAGCCGAATGATCCGTATACACTATGCATTTTTTCAAAAGAAGGTAAGGTCGAAACTTTTCGAAGGCATAAATGACGGCTAACATTTCTTTTTCAGTAGTCGTATAATGGTATTGAGCGTCGGTCATAGTTTTACTTGCATAGTGTATCGGTTGGAAATATTTGGTCTTACGTTGCCCCAAGACTGCCCCGATAGCATAATCGCTAGCATCGCACATAAGCTCAAAAGGCAAGTCCCAATCGGGGGCAACTAGAATCGGAGCTTCCGTCAATTTCGTCTTAAGTATCTCAAACGCTTCAACACACTCATTATAGAAGAATAACGGAGCACCTTTTTCAAGCAAATGGGTCAGAGGTCGGGCAATCTTAGAAAAGTCTTGGATAAAACGTCGATAAAAACCGGCATGACCTAGAAAACTATGAATTCCTCGAACGGTGGTGGAATGAGGTAGCTTTGCGATCACATCGACTTTAGCTCTATCAACCTCAATCCCGGCTTTGGAAATCTTATGGCCAAGAACAATGCCTTCTTTAACCATGAAATGGCACTTTTCCCAATTGAGAACCAAATTAGTGTCTTCACACCTTTTTAGCATTTTCTCCAAACGGGCAAGGCAAGCAGTAAACGAATTTCGATAAACCGAAAAATCATCCATGAATACTTCCATAGTCTTTTCGATCATATCTGGGAAAATGGCCGTCATACACCTTTGGAACGTGCCTGGAGCATTGCTGTTGGATCGATATACTCTGACCAAACTATTATATAGCTTGTTAAGGGTTTAGTAGCTTTGGATAAATCCTAATCTACTAACAATGAAACACTGAATTACTCTATTAAATATGTGGAATTACTTAACAAAGCTAAGAAGAATTAAAACAACTTCAAACTTTATATTAACCTTTGAACCTGTTAACTTATACAGATTCACAACACAAACAACCCTAAATAAAGCTTATATCGAACTTTAGCTTTACTATATCTCTAAAACTCTTAATTCTAATAATGACCTAGGGATCCTTTTATAGGCACAAGGAAAACCCTAGTCGGTTACAATACTTGAACGACAAGTATACAATCCCTAACTATAGAATATTCTAGATTACATAATATTCTAATTCTAATAATATATTCAGTCTTTATCTTCAAGCAGTACTTTGACTTATCAACGAGCAGTACTTTGATCACTAGCAGTACTTTGACTTTAATACTTCAGCAGTACTCTGAAGAGCAGCACTTTGATATCCAGCAGTACTTTGATCTTTTATACCCCAACAATCCTCCCCTAACTTGAATTCTACTTGTTTGATTTCAAGTTTTCTTTGTGTAAGCTTTATCTTCATGGAAAGGTTGTCTTCTTTGAAAAATACACTCGTTGTTTTGTCATCATCAGCATAAAGTACTTGCAATCTTTATCAGCAACAAACTTTTATCTTTACAGCAACTTAAACTCTTCTTCTCAGCTACTCAGCAACATTAGATACATCAAATCATATTCAGTTTCATACTATTCTCATCACTTCCAGGTGTGTTAACTCCTGTGAGAGGTGAATCATTGAAAATTAATGGATTTTGATGTCTCTTTACCAAAGCCATTAACTCTGGAGTAGCCAATGTTTAGGTTAAGTAAACCATGGTACATTGATAACCATATGATTTTTAGCAAATCATCAGCTATCAACGGATTTGAGTAGTCTTTACCAAAAGCCGTTTGCTTATGGACTAGTTAGTTCTTAGATCTTAACCATGGTGAACTAATTACCATATAAATGGATTTTCCACAGCCTTTACCACAAGCCATTTTTCTTGTGGGCTAGTCAACTCTTCACTAATTTCAGATATGGTGAGTTGAAACCATACAATTTTTAGTAAATTGTCAACTAAAAATGGATTTGATTGTCACATCAGAGCCGTACCCTCATGATGAATCAAACTCTTTCTTGCCTGTGAAACATGGTGAGTTGAATACCATTTGTTGTGTAGCACAAGTACTAACACCATGTTTTCCTCAAAAACAATTTGTTGCTGTATTTATTTGTGCTTCAAAAAGAGATTTTGCACAAGACAAAAACTTTTATTTCAAAAACTTTTACTAGTTTTAGCTGCAAGCAGTACTTTGGAAAAGTACTGTTTGATCAGCAGTACTTTGAATAAAGTACTTGTCTTATTCAAAATATTTTATACAATTAAAATCATACCAGTATTTTAATCATCATCCTTCAAAATTGTCCAATTGATGAACAAATTGATCACCATTAGAGCCATGTCATCTTCTTCTTCAACTTCCATACCATGATCCAGCATTCTCAGCATCAAATCTCTTATAAAAGGATATCTTTTGTCTGCCAACATGTAGATCATTGTACCATCTTCTAGCTCTAAGGCATGAACACTAGCACTTGCAAAGAATCTCCAGCTATGAATTTCCCATTCTTCTTGATTCTTCCAAATATCATC
>LBNU01015398.1:52642-83420 GCA_014162995.1 Artemisia annua
CCATCTGATGTCAATTTCTTCTAGATCATCTTCCTCAATCTGCAGTAGGTCTTCTTCATAGGTAATAGGTAAGGTGGCTTGTTGAGCAAAGAATGAGCACACAACATCATCACAATTGATGTTGTTTGAGAGTTGTGAAGTGGTAGTAGACACAGTTGAGTAAACATCAACAACAGTACTTTGAACTGGATAAGCAGTACTTTTAGTGGAAGTACTGCTTGTCTTGGCAGGAAACACAAAAGCAATATTGTTGGTTGATGAGCCTGTTTTACCATTCATCTCATGCTCATACACCTTCAGATTGTTGTATAGATCATCAAAGTCCATAGTAGCCAAGTCAGGTTGACCTCTGATCATAGTAGCAATCACATGCCAAATAGATGGCAAACTCCTTAGGAACTTCAAATTAGCATCTTCAGTAGAGATTTCTACACCATGAATCTCCAGCATACTGAGAAGATTTTGAAATCTCTCATAGGCAGCATCAAGTCTTTCTCTTTCTCCAACCGCAAAAGTTTCAAACTGCTGTTTTAATAAACTTTTGTGCATCTTCTTGGAAGCATCATTACCTCCAAACCTTGTTTTGATAGCAGCCCACAGTTGTTTAGCATCCTTAGCATTATGAAACTTCAACAGATGACCATCAGGGATAGCAGACAACAGTATGTTGAGAGCTTTGTCTTGATTCCTCTTTACAGTTGCAGAGAGTTGTTGCTGAGGTGGTTTAGGCTGTCCAGGAACAACTTCAGGTTCTTTTATAACTTGATTGCCATTGACAATGATATCCCAAAGTACAGAGTCAGTGATAGCAATGTACTGTCTCATCTTCATGCTCCAGAGATCATACTCACCCTTCTTGACTATGGGAATTCTAACAGTGGTGATGGATGGCATAGGTGTAGGTTCAGGTTGAGACATCTTGAAAAGTGTATTAAGAAAAACGATTTGGATTAGGGTTTAGGGTTTCTTCTTAATCAGAGTTTCCACACAAGCTCTGATACCACTTGTTGGATCGATATACTCTGACCAAACTATTATATAGCTTGTTAATGGTTTAGTAGCTTTGGATAAATCCTAATCTACTAACAATGAAACACTGAATTACTCTAATAAGTATGCGGAATTACTTAACAAAGCTAAGAAGAATTCAAACAACTTCAAACTTTATATTAACCTTTGAACCTGTTAACTTATACAGATTCACAACACAAACAACCCTAAATAAAGCTTATATCGAACTTTAGCTTTACTATATCTTTAAAACTCTTAACTCTAATAATGACCTAGGGATCCTTTTATAGGCACAAGGAAAACCCTAGTCGGTTACAATACTTGAACGACAAGTATACAATCCTTAACTATAGAATATTCTAGATTACATAATATTCTAATCTAATATCTTCAGTCTTTATCTTCAAGCAGTACTTTGACTTATCAACGAGCAGTACTTTGATCAATAGCAGTATTTTGACTTTAATACTTCAGCAGCACTTTGATTGTCCAGCAGTACTTTGATCTTTATACCCCAACAATTGCATAAGCCGAAGGGCATACGTCGATAAGCAAACGTTCCATAAGGGCAAGTAAACGTGGTCTTTTCTTGATCATGAGGATCGATCGGAATCTGAAAGTAACCGGAAAAACCATCAAGAAAACAATAGAACTCATTTCCCGCTAGACGTTCTAGCATTTGATCCATAAAAGGAAGTGGGAAATGGTCCTTTCGGGTAGCATCGTTAAGCTTACGATAGTCGATACAAACTCTCCATCCTGTAACAAGACGTGTGGGAATTAGCTCATTATCTTCATTCGTCACTACGGTCATTCCACCTTTCTTCGGAACACAATGGACCGGGCTAACCCATGAGCTATCGGAAATAGGGTAAATCATCCCGGTGTCGAGGAGTTTAATAACTTCCTTCTTAATAACTTCATGGATTTCCGGGTTAACCCGTCGTTGTTGTTGGATCACGGGCTTAAAATTATCTTCGAGCAAAATCTTATGAGTGCAAAAACGAGGGTCTATGCCCTTAATGTCGAAAATTTGCCAAGCGATGGAACTCTTATGCTTCCTAAGCACATCTAAGAGACGGGTCCTCTCCTCATATTTAAGGTCTTTAGAAATAATAACGGGAAATTTGTCGGTCCCTTCTAAGAAAGCGTATTCGAGATGAGGAGTTAAATCCTTGAGCTCGGGCTCCGGAGGATTTTCGTTAGACGGCTCAACTTCATTAACTTCTTTAATTTCTTCAACATGAATATCCTTCGGAGGCGGAGAAAGTGACGGATCTTCATTCAATAATTTTTCAAGCAAACGAATATCCCCCTCCGAATCAAAGACGGTATCATCAACTTCCGGTGAAATTAAATCATTTGAAAGATAAGCCTCGATCTCTTCCAAGATGAAATCACTTCCCTCAAACGGAGTGAGGGAAGGGGAAGAGTTGGCAACAATAGGTTGAGAAGAAGGACTGGGATTTCCACTCAAAACATCATGAGAAAAACCAAGAAGTTCTTGAGAATACTCCTCCGAAACTTCATCAATAACATCAATTCGGTTTACGGACATGCAATCATCAGTGGAGGAGTATCTCGACGTTTGGTCCAAGTTAAACGTGACGGCTTCGTTACCATTTCACAAAGTAATTTCTTCATCGTAAATATCAATCAAAGCACGACCCGTCCTTAGGAAACCTCTTCCGAGAATGAGAGGAACCCTTGGATCGGGATCAAAATCAACAATCACAAAATCGGCGGGAAAATGAAACTTTCCAACATTAATGATGACATCATCGGCAATTCCAATGGGATGAGATGTAGATCGATCGGCGAGCTCGAGGGTCATGCACGTGGGAGTAGGATAGGGAAGAGACAATTTCTTCCACATAGACTTTGGCATATGGTTAATGCTAGCACCAAGATCGGCCAAGGCGAAGCATTGAACCATCCCTGGAAAATTACACGGAATCAAGAACTTGCCGGGATCTCCAAGCTTTTCGGGAAGCTTGTTAAAGAGAACCGCCGAACAATTTTCGTTCAAAGGTGTTTTTGCCATTTCAAATAATTTCTCTTTATTATTCAACAAATTTTTTATCATCGACGCAAATTTCGGCATTAAAACAACGGCATCTGTGAGACTTAAATCAAAGCGAAGATCTTGAAAAATTTGAAAGAACTTTTCCATTTGGTGGTTTGTTTTCTCGCGGTGCATTTGATCGTTTAGACGAGACGGATAAGGAAGTTTGGACTTGACGGTATTATCTTGTTCAAAAATGACTTTTTCCTTTCCTTTTGAAACATTTTCTTTGGACGGTTGGACAACCGGAGGTTGGATGTTTTCGGTCCTTCCGTTATTAGTAGGAAGTTCCGTATCCGTTGTCGCCTCGGTTTCACGGTCAACTACCTTAGGGGGAGAAGAAGAAGACGAGGTAATCGGAGCCGTAGGTCCATCGTATGAAACACCACTTCGTGTCGTGATCGCCTTAGCATCGCCCCTCGGGTTAGCGATCGTGTTGCTTGGAAGAGTACCCGAGCCCGAGGGTCGATCACTTAAAGACTTCTTGATTTCGGCCATTTGACTAATCATCATCTTATTCATTTCCTCTCGATTTTTAATGAATTGCTTGAAAAACTCATCCGAGGACGTTTGGTTTTAATTCAAAGCTTGATTTTGATTATTGAAGTTTTGTCTTCGGTTATTTTGATGAAATCCTTGATTTTGATTATGAAAATTCCCATGATTTTGATTTCTATAATTATAATTTCCATGATTTGCATTTTGAAAATTCCCTTGATTCGGGCCTTGATAATTTCCTTGATGTTTAAAATTTCCACGATTTTGTCCTTGATTGAAGTTTCCTGGATTTTGAAAACCATTGTTAACACGCTTTTGATTTTGATTGAATTGATTGTTACGGTTTTGCACATTGTTAACTTGATTTGATTATTAAAACCGGGTGGTCCAAGATAATTGGTGGAACGATAGCTAAGAAGATTCCGATCTCCTTGTGGTTGGTAACCGTTACCTCCCATATTTGTAGCATAAACGTTCTCATGAGCAAAACCACCAGAGGTTGGGCACTCATAATACGGATGTGGACCACCACACGTTTCACAACTTTGATTAATCGCATTGACTTGACGATTGTTGTTTAGATTTGGATTCGTTTGCAAAAGACGGACAACATCATCGAACTTTTTGTTAAGAGCCGCAATTTATGCATTGGAAGACGTGGTAGATCTCGTCGACTCGCCCCTCTCGGCTGAAGAATCCCAATAATTGTGATGGGCGGTCATGTTCTCGATGAGATCGTAGCACTCTTCGGGACGTCTTTTCATAAAAGTACCACCCGCAGTAGCATTGATCGTATCACGATGTCGTAAAGTTAAACCATTATAAAACGTATCAATAATCGTGACGAGCAACATGTTGTGATTCGGACACCGGTCAATCGAAAGCTTATAACGTTCCCATGCTTCGAATAAAGATTCGTCGGGAAGTTGTTGGAAATTGCTTATGTCGTTTCTTAGCTTCGTCACCATCGATGGTGGAAAGTATTTTGCCAAGAATTTAGAAACCATTTCATTGAACGTATGAATAGAATTCTTCGGAAGTCGATCAAACCAAGCGGTGGCGTGATGCGTCAATGAATATGGGAAGAGATAAAGGCGAAGGGCATCATCGGAGACACCGTTTTGTTTCATACTTTGGGTGATTGTTAAGAATTTATCAAGATGTTTGTTACCATCATCACCCGGTAAACCGTGAAATTGGCAAAAATTTTGGACTTGTTGAATCATGTGATGTTTTAAGTCCAAAATCCGCGGCTTCGATATTGACGGGGGCAATCGGGCCACCACGTCCGAACATAGTTGGTTGACACAACTCTGTTGACAGGATCATAACGAAGCCAATTCTTATCCAACATGTTTCTATAATTCGACATAGTGTGGTTTTGTTTTAGAATGAAATTGTAAAGAGCGTTTGGGCAGCAGTTTAACTTTGACAGAAAAGTAAACAACAGAATATAAACAACGTATATTGTATTTGATGATTTGAAGTTAGTTACATTGTTTACAGACTCTAGACCTTTTATACATGATGAATCGATGCCTTTGTGGCAGTTATACCGATTCACAAAAGGTTAAACGATACCCTAACTAATAACTGTCAATCTTAACAACCTAACGACCCATATTGGCCCATTTTGACCCAGCCCATATTCTACTTAAGTTTTACAGGCTTTACAATTACAGACACATAAAACGTACTAAAATACAATTAGACTTTAAACCTATAAACTAACTACTGATTATATTATTACTTCCAACATTCCCCCTAATGATATAATCAGAAGTTTCTGAACTTCACTTCATATCCATCATCTTCTATCTTGATTCTCCTGTTGATTGCACTTCCATCATTCAGTTCAACTTTGCCTATCATCCTTTCCTCATCATCAACTAGCCTTGCCTCGGTTCCAATATGCCTTTGTCTTGTCTCTTCACTTGTACCCTCGCGTTCCCTCGCCCTTGGTACATAACTCCTTGCCACTTCATAATAGGCTTCTAAGAGACTCAAGTGCATCCCATAGCACTTCTGTAACTCACTCGCATATTCCTTTGGGAACCCCATCGCATAGGCTACCTCTATCCATTTATTTCCAATAACAACTTGGGTATGACCACCCAAACCTTTGACTGTGAGATAAAGGTCTAACAGGTTCACTTTTACCCCATTTATTTTTGCGGGTATTGGTCGTTCTTCGTCTTCCATGTAATCCTTATGGAACCAATGCACCATTCGTTCAAAATGGTCCTTGACCAATTCCTTGCATTCGACAACTATTTCCTGTTCACTAACCATTTCAATGAACCCAATTAAACTTTCAAATTCATTTTTTGACGGAACCCTCGGTCCTTGTATACCATTCATACTTTCTTCAATTGTGTTCTCTCTAAAGTATAGAAA
The DNA here is from genome assembly GCA_014162995.1 of Artemisia annua. NCBI lineage: Eukaryota > Viridiplantae > Streptophyta > Magnoliopsida > Asterales > Asteraceae > Artemisia > Artemisia annua. The sequence goes on from LBNU01015398.1 coordinate 58,614, forward strand.
GTCACAAAACTGCATTATGGCTTCAATAGCCTTCCCCTTGACCACGTCCAAACTTTGCTTTTCTTCCATGCAACCAACATTTTCTGCATTGTTGTTACTTTCTCCACTCCTTTCTTTAAAAAAAGTTTGATTATCAGTTAAGTCCTTCTTTAAAGGACACATATAACTTAGATGATAATCATTGCAAGTCCAACAGTGGACCATTCGTTCATAAACGGGAGCATAACTTGGCGTGCCAATTGCTGATTTGTTGTCCATATCAAACAATCGTTTCACTGTGCATTTGGTATCCTTAAAAACCACTTCAAAACCTTGTTGCATTAACTGACTTAAACTTAGTGTATTCAAACTTGCATTAGAGACATAAAACACTCCTGGGATCACAAAGTTTCTCACTTCTGTTGGGAGTAACACTTCCCCAATCCCTTGAACATTGAGACCCGCTTCACCGGTTGCACTCGTTCCAACTATTTCCGCTTTGAACTTCTCGAACACGTCTAAATTTGGGGTCATGTGTCTCGGATATTCATCAGAGACATACCAGATGTTGTCCCATGCCGTCCCTATCACTTCCCAATTTATGTAAGTCTTAACCGTTTCATCATGTTTGTTTCCTGTGGTTTTCTCAAATCCCGTTTTCGCTTCGGTTTCCTTTACTTTCATCTGTTTTCTTTTCTTGAATTCGTTCCTTCTGTGCTTACTTGGGCAATTCCAGTAAGCATGCCCTCTAGTGAAGCATATATAACATCTTGATCGCTTCATCTTTCTCGGGTTCTTCATATACATCAACGTGGCCTTGCAATCCTTTGGGTTGCACAAGTTTAAGCAATCCAAATTCTGAATTACTTCCCTTCGTCGTTGATTCCAGAAATCATCATCCTGGTACCGATACTTCCTCGCGATGGTACTTCCATCTTCTTTCATTGTCCCGTGCACTTTTGAAGCGTTAAACGCTTCGATTTCCTTCACCCTATTCTTCAGCATCTCCTTACTGTCAAAAGAAATTCGTTTCTTTGGACTGTACATAGGCAACATGTCTGCAGTCTTCTCCCTTGACAAAAAATCCTTTTCATAGTTTCTTTGCATATGGTTTAGAGTCGGCTTCTCCCAAGATTTAATACCTTTGCTCTGATGCCAATTGTTGACAGGATCATAACGAAGCCAATTCTTCTCCAACATGTTTCTATAATTCGACATAGTGTGGTTTTGTTTTAGAATGAAATTGTAAAGAGCGTTTGGGCAGCAGTTTAACTTTGACAGAAAAGTAAACAACAGAATATAAACAACGTATATTGTATTTGATGATTTGAAGTTAGTTACATTGTTTACAGACTCTAGACCTTTTATACATGATGAATCGATGCCTTTGTGGCAGTTATACCGATTCACAAAAGGTTAAACGATACCCTAACTAATAACTGTCAATCTTAACAACCTAACGACCCATATTGGCCCATTTTGACCCAGCCCATATTCTACTTAAGTTTTACAGGCTTTACAATTACAGACACATAAAACGTACTAAAATACAATTAGACTTTAAACCTATAAACTAACTACTGATTATATTATTACTTCCAACAAACTCCTCCATTGTACGGAGATCGGGAGGAGTTTGAGGTCCCATCGGAGGTTCCTCGTTTTGTTGAGCACCACCCATCGGCGGGGGTCCCAAATTTTGACCGTTATTGTTCATTTCCTCAACGTTTGGGAAATTAACACGGTGTGTGTGACGTATAATCCTCTCGGGATTTGAAAGTGGTGAAAGTAAGTTATGTGACGAAGAACGGGTGTTCATACACCAAAGAAATCACAAATTTAAAAAGAAAATCAAAAATCAATTTGAAAAAGGAGAATCTTTTTGGTTTTTAAAAATTTGTTTTGAACAAAAGGTGAAATCAAAATATTTTTGGGTTTTTATATAAAAGAAAACTTAAAATCACAATATATATATTTTTTTCTTTTGTTTTTTATATCACAATATTTTTGTGATCGATTTGTCAACCGAAATCGTTTCCTTTAATCTACGCGCAGCGAGCCGGGAGAGAAGAATGGTTCTCTCTTCAGTCGGCAATTTAATGTCACGACTTCCGTATTCCCCGGTTATTCGGTAGTAGAATTAAAGTAATCGGATAACTTTTAACTTCACGATCTTTTTTCGCGTTCAAACTTATTTGGTTTACAACANATATCACAATATTTTTGTGATCGATTTGTCAACCGAAATCGTTTCCTTTAATCTACGCGCAGCGAGCCGGGAGAGAAGAATGGTTCTCTCTTCAGTCGGCAATTTAATGTCACGACTTCCGTATTCCCCGGTTATTCGGTAGTAGAATTAAAGTAATCGGATAACTTTTAACTTCACGATCTTTTTTCGCGTTCAAACTTATTTGGTTTACAACACCCCTCCATCAATGGAAGAGCGAGGATGTTTATTATATTTTTTGTATTTTGCAAACACTTTAGGAAAAGTGTTTAATATTTTTGATTTTTTTTTTTACTTTTTATAAAAGAAAATATATACAAGGAAGGTTTTTCAAAACAACAATTTTTTAAAAACGAAAACCAAAACTCACTTCAACCTTCCCCGGCAGCGCCGCCAAAATTTGATGTGTACGTTTTATATAGTATAGTATTCCAAGGTAATTTCTCAACAAATAAGAAATTCCCGAGTCGTAGTCCGTGCGAAGGTTAAATGGAATATCGATTTCCGGATCGTCAAACGCGTAGCGAAAAGTGATAAGATGATGAATTAACTAAAGGTAAACAAATAAACACACAAATAAACACGTAAGAAAGTAAAGCACGTAATTGAGGCACACGTAAACAAAAAAAAACGCAAATACGAATCAATAAACGTGAAATAAAACGTAACGTAATAACTAAAAACGTAAAAGTTAAACAAATCTAATCCTAAGGGTGAAATTTAAATTTTTCTAAGCTAAAAATAATAAAAGAAAATTTTTAGAAAAATAAAATTATTATTTTTGTCTTTTTATTTTTATTTAAGAATTAAAAACTATTTTTGTATTTTTATTTAATAAAAGAAATTTAAACTAATTATGAAATTAAAGATTTAATCTAAAAACCTAATTTTGAAAAATCTTACTAAACTAAAAACTAATTTTAAAAATAAAAATGAAAATTATTTTTGTCTTTTTGAATTTATTATGAATTAAAAATGATTTAAAAGCTAGGAAAATAGAAAATAAATAGTAAAACTATTCAAATAAATCTGGAATTTTTATGGAAAATCTAAAATAATATTCTAAACCTACTGGAAGNCACTAAGCTTGCCTGTCTTTAGACAGGCTAGGGGCTTCCCTTATTCCACCTAGACTATCAAACTAACCACAGTTCATCACCATCTTGATACAGTTGACTTTTGTTGACCTTTAAGAGATTTAGAGATTATGAACTGTTTTATCCTAAATAAAACTCACAAAAGCTATATAAAGCTTAGATGAGCTTGTACTAAATATAAAAGAAGCTTATTGAAGCTTGGTTTTAAAAGAGAAAATGTATTTTTGGTTTTTTAGAGTTTTTTCTGTTTTTTTATATTTTTGATTTGATGAAAACACAAATGAAATTTAGATGATTAGATAAACTAATATTGATGATTATCAGCTACTGTAACAAAGAAAAGGCTTAAACTACAGTGATTAAATTGATTAAGAATTCAAAAACAAATAGTAAAAAAAACTAATTATATGAAAAGTAAACTAGTATTTCATTAATTAAAACTGGATTACACTATTTGGAAACTTGTAAATACAATTGAGAACAAAAAATGACAGAGTAACACTACTAAATTACACACCCTAATCTATGCAAATGAGGGTGTATATATAGGTGAGGTGAGAGGCGAGTTAGGGTTTTGGGGAAGGATCTGGAAACTCTAAGGTGCTCAATCTTCTGCCCTTGGATCATGCTTCACATCTAAGCAATCATTGTGGCCTTTGGATCATGCGCCAGCTATCACCCATCAATCAACATCACACGGATGGCTGACATGGCAGGCCTGCCATGTCAGGTTCTTCTAGAAACGAGTGTGGAATGACTTAATTACCCTTAATTGCTGTGCAAATGGACGAGGTAATATCTAGGGTTCGTGGAATAGTAATTTCTGGGTTGAAGGGATGATTTGGGGGGCGGGTAAATTATTTTGTTTTTATATTATTGTTTGACCGTGGGTTTGGGGGGTTTGACTTGGGTTTGGGTTATGGGTTTGTTAACAGGCCGGGTATTGGGTAATTGGGCTGAGAGGGTTTAATGGGTTAATTGAATGATGACTTGGTTTTAAGGTTTAATAAATGTATAAGGACCTTATGTGTAAATCTGAATTTTTGAGGGACTGAACTTGTAATTTTCCAAAGTATTTTCAAAGGGCTTGTTTTGTCACTTTCTGAATCTCTAAGGGCTCTTTTGTCTTTTTCCTCAATTATATCTTTAAGGACTATATTTGCCAAACTTTGAAAGTTGAGGGACGAAAGTTGCCAATTCTTCCAAACTTTATCCAGGGACTAATCTTGACAAGGTATGATTCTTTGAGGTTGACTTTGACATTTTGAGCTTAATTCCTTCTCAGGCTTCGGCTTTTGACTCTTTTCCATTCACGTGCTCGTTTTTGTCGGATTTCTTTGATTTATGTCCATATTTGAAATATCCGTACCTGCACGATCACAAACACAAAAACACAATATCTTTGGCATTTATGGTTAGTTTTTGGTCGTATTGGTCTTAATTTGGTAAAGAAAAGGTGTATGAATAAGCATACACCAGTTATTCAAGAAAATGATAACCCAAGTGTAATGCAAAGTGATACAAGTATTGATAGAGAAAGTGATGCATCACTACGCATTAACTTTAGTTTGTATAGTGATAGTGAGAGCGAGTACTCAAATAAGTCCGTTGATTACCTATCAGAGGGTGAAGATGAGCTGCGAGAACTTAGGAAGCGAAGAACTGAATCAAAGAAGGAACATAAGTCTACAAAGAAACAAGCAGGGGAAGGTACTTCAAGTGGGGTTAGGCAGAAGAGGGCATATAGAGTTGGTGATAGTGAGACTGTGATTGAGCACGAAGAATTTATGGATGAGTTAATCAGAAAGTTGAGTAGTAATAGTGATGATATGACTGATCCATTCACTATTGTTGAGTCTAAAGTTGAAAAATTTCCCATACATGATGCTGACACTCATTGGAGGATGCGAAAACCCAAGGTAATACATTACTTGCAATGCTATGATTTATTCATACTTTACTTGAAGTTCAACCCATTCCCATACTTATAGTTATATGTTTCTATTTTTTTTGTAGGTTGGTGAGAAGTTTGTCGATGTTGACCAACTTAAAGAGTGCCTTACTTATTGGTGGCAGCTTGTTTGAAGTGAGAAACGGCTCTGAAGCTTTTGGTGTTGAGGAGCAGCGTAGAACATGCTCGTGTCGATTATGGCAGCTTTCAGGTTTGCCTTGTGCTCATGCAATTGCAGTTATATTCAAGGTAAATAGGATGGTTGAGGAGTATGTACCATCATGTTTTAGGAAAAAAAGTTTCCATTATGCATACCACCAATATTTACATCCAGTTGGAGGTATGACCTTTTGGCCTGACACTAGTGATATGTCTAGAATATTGCCACCTAAAACAAAGAAAATGCCTGGTAGGCCTAGAAAGAAAAGGATTAGGGCAGCCCATGAAAACAAAACCACAAATAGGGTATCTAGGACTGGCGTAACCATGACATGTGCAAATTGTCAACAAAAAGGTCACAACAAAAAGGGTTGTCAAAATCCAACTGTAATAGTACTACCCAAACCACCATCTAAGAAAGGTAGGCCAAGGAAGAAACCAAATGTAGGACCTTCACTCTTAGATGAAGATGAGTTAGTTAACACAGAACCATTTGTTGCACCTCAAGAAAGATCATTTGAAGAACCTTTGGGAGAACATGTAGAGGAACAGGTATTTGTTGATGCACCACAAGCTAGCCACTTTGGTTCTGAGCAGGCTAATTATGGAGATGGTTCAAGTCATGGAGTGGGTTCAAGTCATGGTGTGGGTTTAACTCATAAAACAAGGGTTAAGAATACTAAAAAAAAGGGGGGATCAGAGTATAACAAAAGTAAAGTGCCAGTTGCTAGGTTTAGTAGATTGGATAGGTGGTTTGGTTTAGGAGAAAGTGATATGGGATCTGATACAATTGAGGATTCAAACATAGAACCCACAGATAATCACCGTAACCTTATTGGTGGTTCCTTTCAAGCAACTCAGGCCATCCCTAACCTCTCAAGAGTTATACCAACACAAAACAGTCAAGTTGATGCAAATTCAGGCCAAAGAAATGCATAAGTAGAGCAACAAGTTCTAGCAAAACCAAGAAGGATTTTGAACTTCATCAGACCAAGAGCACCTTCTGAAAGGATTTTTAAGAAGAAATTGGCCAAGAATGTACCTGGAGTTGGTTCTTCAAGCTCTAATGCTTTGGATATGGAATAGCATTTGAAAAGTTGTCTGTTTATCTTAGTAGTCAAAACAATTTATGCACTTCTTTTGTATTTATGTTTTGTGCAAGTACTGGTATGGTAAGATGTATGCTAAACTATGCAGTGCACTTCTTTTGTATGTATGTGTTGTGCACTTGAAAATTAGCTTTGTAGGATCCTGTAAACACAGTCATATGTAACTGTGAACATTAAGCAATGCTTTTGTAAATCTATATTATGGATCCTTCTGATGTTTTCAGGTTTACATCTTACTAGATGACTGTCTTTAACATAGTAACTCCTTGTAGCAACCAAACTAAAAACAACATTTTAAGTTGTAAACAGGCATTACATTAACATTGAAAATGTTAACAAAACTAGTTAACAACCATCATTACAACTTAAAAGCAACCATTACTACAACAACCTTACTACAAACCTAATACACTTTTGCTAAAACAAAAGCAAAGAAGACAACAATGAAACTGATAACCAAGAAGACTTTGTCATGAACTTGCATTTTTGACTTGATAAAAGTCAAATCCTCCATCATTTTCATCATATCAGCTTGTGAAACTACAACTTCATTCGAATTTGATCTCTTCCCCATGTTCTTGTATTTCATCTTGTCATTATGTTCCTTGAATAACAAACATTTGTAACAATCACTTGGAAGCTCTGGGTCTGTGAAGCCATAAAACTTACATTTCTTGTACTTGTCCTACCAAATTAGTGTGTCACAAACAATCACAGATTAAACATTGTATAGAAAAAAGAAGTATATTAAAATCTATACAAAAAAATTCTTACATAAATTGGACAAGCTTTGAATCATCTACCAGGATTTGTTATGGTCCAAGCGACTTGTTCTTCAACTGGTAATGGGTCTTTACATTCGCAATGTGTAGCATTTTGGTAGTACTCAATGGTCTTTCGAGTGGATTTGGAAGTAAAGATGAAGAGGAGGCCATGGATTTATGTGTATGGTGGTGATGAAAGAAGTAAGGTAGGGTGGATAAGAAAAAGAAATTGAATTAGGGTTAGGTGGGGAATGTGGGTTTATAATATTTGCCAAGTAAAAATAAAGGGGAAAAAAATATTAGTGATATGGCATGTAACCGGATCCACGTCGGATGAGCAGGTCAAACAAGTCACACGCTACACGCAATTAACGGATTTTACAAGTTCATACACAGAAAAAAAAAAAAAAAAAAAAAAAAAAAAAAAAAAAAAAAAAAAAAAAAAAAAAAAAAAAAAAAAAAGCTACATACAATGGAAAAAAATGGCAAGTTAAATACATTTTCAGGTAATTTGCCCAACAAAATATTATATTGAAGATTATAAAGGGAAACGACGGCAAATATGAAAGTTAAAAATTTCCGATGAGAATGGGTATTTTAACGAGGAAGATGAAGCTAAAAGGAATCTGATTGGTCTATATGTTTTGTTTCTTTCAAGTTTCAAGTGTGACACGTGGGTTTTTAAAGGCTAAACTTAGTTTATTAATTATTACTACTGATTATTCTTTTACTACTTCTTTTTAAACCAATTTACATACTATGGTGTGATTTTTAACTTTCTATAGTATTTTAGTAACAAATTAGAAAGAGCAGATAAGTTATGTATGTGCAATTCAATAATTATTCAAAACATATCTCAAATATGTATTTTAACTTTTCTATTAGACGTTATAGTAGTTTATAAAGCATACATCTATCCAGTTATCAAAATCGTTTCGATTGGTTGAACCAATGAAAGAGATCATTTTTATAAGTGTTTTCTCAAAGTAGTAAGGTTTATATTATTGTATATGATACGAAATCAATTTTTGTTGTCTACTAATTTGTATGATGGATATTTAGTCAAGGTGGTATATATGAAGGTTATGAATATATAATATTCTTATTTGTGTTAGATCATTTCTAATGGAAATATGCAAGTTGCTTTGTGTTTGCAATGGAAATTATTCCGTATCTCCAATTAATGTTTCATGACATTGCATAATATATGTTACTAAAGCTACTTTGCTTAATGTGTTTATGTAACTTTTTTTATACAAATATTACGTTATTACTTACACATTAAGTTTTTGTTAACTGTTAATTAAATACATTTGTAATCAACTTTACTAATGTCTTAAACTGTTTGCCAAGTTGAGAGTTAAGTTATACATGTAAACATGAAAAACTAACATAAGCATATATACAAGAAAAAAAACAACGTTAAGTGATGTTATCATACAAGTTACATATATTCACTTACAGTGCTTCTACGAACCATGTATACTTTTGCCAGTAAGTGATATTTTCATAAACACAATGGAGTTTAATGCAGCGATTTCCATTGCTTTCGTCAACCATACTTTTGCAAACGATGTTCGATCTCCAGTTGAGAAACTTACATAATACTATGCAAAGGCAACCTAAGGACAAGTCTACGTTTTTCTTTGACCAATTAAAGAAAGTGAAAAAGGTGTTAATGGTTCCCTCAAACACACTTGATTTCGTTATTTACAACCAAAAGTAAATATCTTCTCTTATTATCATTAACCAACTGTATTCCCAACCGATATTATATCTATTCAATCCAAACTTTCAAATAACTTTATTTTTGGGGGATCTAAAAAAATAACGTTGTGGGGGAAATTAGGTGTTGACAACTTGCTACATCTCATGGATCCAAAAGCCAAACTTCAGTAACTAAAAATTGATGTCTTTATGTTTTTAGATCAAACCTATGTTAAATATCAAGAAAAATTAAGTAAACTTAAAGGACTAACTTTTGTATGGGCAAAAAGTACATCGATAATGACAACAAGGTTGTGCCATAAATCCAATTATTATGAATAATGGTTTGAGTCAAAGCTATTAAGAATTGAAACCTATTAGCGTATGTAAACTGGATTCCCAAAAATATGAACTCACTGTTGTTTTTGAAATATGACATGTGAGCTACTTTAACGACCAAATAATATGTCTACAAGCCAAAAGTTCTTTATAGAACCAATTTTTACCATAGAACCCATCAAGCAATCTTAGCCACTCATTTTTTTTTATCAAAATAAAAAAATAAACTTCCACCCTTTTTTTAAAACTTAAATATTTCGCAAACCGTAAATCGTCAAGCTACAAAAAAAATACCATCGCGACGAGAATTAAATTATCTTTCTATAGACATGCATTGTTATATACTTTCGACGAACTTTTTTTTCGATGAACTTTATTTTTTTCGCCCAGAAAAATCATATATGATTCGTAAGAATCATATATGATTCGCTTTTAACAAATCATATATGATTCTTACGAATCCATATATGATTCGTAAGAAATCATATATGATTATGTTAGGAATCGAAACTCATATAATTTTTACGACATTATATGATTTTTAAGCGAATGCCATATATGATTCTTTGCTGGCCGGAAATTAAAAACAACAGAGAAAAAAAATTCGTCGAAAGTATATAACAATGCATATCTATAGAAAGATCATTTAATTCTCGTCGCGATGGTATTTTTTTTGTAGCTTGAAGATTTACCGTTTGCAAGATATGTTGTTTTGAAAAAAAAGGTGAAAAATATAAATGGGTGGCTATGATTGGTTGATAAGTTCTATGACATGTATGGGTTCTTCATGGATCTCAACTCATGTCTACAATTATTCTAAATTCTTAGGTGGCCCCTTAGTGAACTGTTAACGATGATCCTAATCTATTTTGTAAATACTTAGACATTAACTTATTGGTTTCGAATACTTAAAATACTAATTTAATGTGTCAACTTAACCCAAACAAATTTAATCTAAACCAGTTTTTATATAGTTTGATTCAAAAATATATGTCCTTTATAAAAAAAATGAATTATTGGAACACCCAAGAGTTTGTTTTGGGAAATGTCGAGTCACAAATGTCGAGTCGGAAACCCATGTACACCCAAAAAACTAAATACGCATAACCCTTACAAAACTGATGATTCTTTACAGTGAACAAAGCCCGAGCATCGCACGAGCCATGCTGTCTCGTATTAACTAAACAATCACGAGTCACATTATTATCATCAAATGCTCATTTGGCTAAATGTTCCATCCTTCAGAGAAGAAACAATATTAACCAAACAATTAGCATATTGTTTTTTTAAGGCTGTGGTCGTATACTTATAAACATGAATATCCAAAATCATTTTTACACCAATAGAAATCGCCAGAAACCATGTTTTCAAGACCAAAAAATTATGACCCTTTCTTTGCTCTTTCAATGTTCAAGCTTTTCTATGAGGTCCCTTTTCTCTACAATTAACTTTTTGAGCATAAAGCAATCAAAAACATGGTTTTTGTTAGGAATACGTTTTTTGTATAAGAAAGATTCGGTCACCCCTGATATGATTAAGCATTTATTAGCTCGTAGTGGTTACAATAGTTAGTTAAACGTAGTTTAGAAGTAGATTAGTTCGCGGAAGAAGGACGGGTCTTTACCCACTGTATACCTGATCCGCAGCCCAAGTGGCACGCCCTAGTGGCAAAACTCATGTACATATAAGCCCTCTCCATCCTTGGAGAGGGTAAGCCTTCTCTCATAATCTCATTTTCTTTTTTTTGGTTTTCTCTCAAGGCTTCATCTCTTTCTCTCTCTAACTTTCTCTCTCTACATTTCTTTCTTTTCTTTCCATGTATAACGAGCCATAACCATAAGTATGAACGTGTTTGTGAGCTTATTTAGTATCCTACAATTGGTATCAAGAGCCATGGTTACATCCTAGGGATCATAGGACTTGTGGTGTATGGTTTGTTTTGGTTTCTACTAGTTTAGGGTGGTTTTTACTCATTTTGGAGCTTGTTCGTGGTTCTTGTGTTCTTTCTTGTATTTCTAGGATTAGAAAGGTTAGATTCATCTAGTTTATCAGTTGGTTGGACTAAATCTAACGTTTGAGTAGTGTACGAGTTGGTTTGGAACTTGGTTCTTGGTAGCGGTTTGTTCCTCGTTAAAAGCTTCTTAGCAGCGGTTAACTTGGGGTTTCAGCGGTTAGTGATAGCGGTTAGTACAAGTAGTGGAGTGAACATTACGCTGTACTTTGTACTGTTTCAGCGGTTAACTTCCAGCGGTTTACTACTCAGCGGATAAGTTATCAGCGGTTACTCTTCAGTGGTTACCTTACTAGCGGTTACTCTGTCCAGCGGTTACTATTGTCAGCGGTTTAATAATCAGCGGTTACTATTCCATCGGTTAAGTTTCAGCAGTTATTACATCAGCGGTTTACTCTTCAGTGGTTACTTTACTAGCGGGTACTCTGTCAGCGGTTAATTGTCAGCGGTTACTGTACCAGCGGTTTACTTATCTTAGCGGTTTTCCTGGTTGACTTTAGTAAAATCCCGGGAAAGAATCGATTTCTCGGTTTAAGTCACGTGTGTTGTAAAATCCCGTCTAAGACCTTGTCATCATGACTACTGTAACATCTATTGATGATATCCAAGCTGCTAGGTCTGACACTCGACCTCCAATGCTAGAAAGAACGGACTATGAGTCTTGGTCACAAAGAATTCGCTTGTATTGTCAAGGCAAAGAAAATGGGGAGAACATTCTGAAATGCTCAGAACAGAATGGGAAATGGCAATCAAGGACAAGGAAGGCAAATCAAGTGCTACAATTGTGGTGGGCTAGGTCATATTGCAAGAAACTGCACTGAACCAAAACGTCCTCAGAACTCCGACTACTTCNATATCAAGCCCCATAACTACTATGAGCAGAACTGATTAACTGTCTTTGTGCCCCAAACTAGGTTAACCCCTAAACAGATTTTTTGGGCTTTAGATGTGGAAAAAATGAAAGCTGAACTTCTTATGGATACCACTCCCCTTAAGTTTGCTAAACCCACGGTGTATCCTCCCAATACACCCATGAACCTAGTTCAGATAGCACTTCCCACTCAATGAAAAACTCTTATTAGCATGTATGTATTGTATCAAATGTTTACGGATTTTGACAAAACGTGTAAAAAGAGGATTACTCCAATGGGAATTACTGAGGGGGAAAGGGGTTTTGAAGTTACAAAAGAATGTTATCTCACAGAAGTCATTCCGTTTTTTAAACAAATTAGAAACCATTTTGAATACATGGAAATTTCCCTTAAACAAGAGATCAATGAAATGAAAGAGGTGCTTAAAAACCAGGAACGTGAAGGAAAACAAACTGTAATGGATCTTCAACATAGTGAAATTGCGAAGAAGAATGCTCTCATCATGAATGATAATCTGATTGTTTCTCAAGGATTGCCTAGATATCCTGTGCGAAACTACTGAAGAGGTTAGAATAGTGAGTCCTGCGGACATTGGCATCCGTGATGTATATTATCTCACCAACAGATCATATGAGCTTTTAGATTATGCCATTGGTACATGTCCTAAAGCTGTTTGCATGCGTGATAAGTCTAATGATTTTTCCTCTAAGGTTAAGAACAAGCATGTTGCCTTTAAAGTGCCCATAACATCACCAAAACATAACACATCAGATAACAGAAATCAAACAGCAGTGTCTCATTCTAATGTTCCCATCATTAATTCTACAGGAGTAAAAGCTATCACTTATGCTAGCGGGTCAAAGCCTAGTTGCAATACAAGGAATGATAGGACATCGCCAGGTAAAAGTGCTCAAGGAAAGAAAGTAGAAGACCACATTAGGAACAATAAGACTGATCTGAACGTTGAGAATCGTGTTGATTCTAGTATTAGCTCTAGGCGTACAGTGATTTATTCGAATTCTAAAACCAGTTGTGAGATCTGTAATAACTATTTAAATTTTGGTAATCATGATGGGTGTGTTAAGACATGTTTGTATGCTTCTAAGGTATCCCCTGGTTGTCATACTGTCTATTATAATCGTGTAAAACACGTTTGGAAAGCAACGGGAAGGAAGTTTACTAATGTTGGCTATCATTGGAGACCCACTGGAAGAATAGTGTCCATAGGAAGTCATTCCCCCTTTGCCAAACAGTCTAATCCTAAGTTTCCCAACAATAGGATTGGGAAGAATTCTGGTAGAACTTTTCCTATAGGAACTCAAGGCGCTAACCATAAGTCTAGTTCTCCAGCATGTCATGTTAAGACTAAGGACACTATTAATTCATCCTATTCTGTTGTATGTGCTAACCAATCGGAACCCACTTTTGGTTGGGGATCCAAGTTTGTCCGTTATCCATATCTGTCTGATTTCAAATGCAGGTCGTACAAATCGCCCTGTGGTATTTGGACTCAGGCTGCTCAAAACATATGACGGGGGATCGCTCGCGGCTCAGAAATTTCGTGAAAAAGTTTATCGGGACTGTTAGATTCGGGAATGATCATTTTGGTGCAATAATGGGTTATGGAGATTATGTGGTTGGTGACAGCGTTATCTCTCGGGTATATTATGTAGAAGGTCTTGGGCACAATCTATTCTCCGTAGGTCAATTTTGTGACTCAGATCTAGAAGTTGCCTTCAGAAAACACTCTTGTCATGTTAGAAGATTGGATGGTATGGATCTCTTGAAAGGCAGACGTGGCACAAACCTCTACACTATATCCATTGAAGACATGATGCAATCATCTCCAATCTGTCTACTATCTAAGGCTTCCAAGACCAAGTCTTGGTTGTGGCATCGTCGTTTGAACCATTTGAACTTCGGTACCATCAATGAACTTACTCGTAAAGATCTTGTTCGAGGCATGCCCAGGCTGAAGTATGAAAAAGATCATCTTTGTTCCGCTTGTCAGCTTGGTAAAAGCAAGAAGCATACTCACAAACCCAAAACCATCAACACCATTATGGAAGTTCTTCATACCCTTCACATGGACCTTTGTGGTCCCATGAGAGTGCAAACCATATTTGGAAAGAGATATGTGTTAGTGATTGTTGATGACTACTCTCGTTTCACATGGGTCAAATTCCTCAGATCCAAGGATGAAACACCTGAAATCATCATCAAACTAATCAAGCAGCTGCAAGTTGGACTCAATAAAACAGTCAGATTCGTCCGCACAGATAATGGAACGGAGTTTGTCAATCAACAACTTACTCAGTTTTATGAAGATCTGGGAATTAGTCATCAAAGGAGTATACCTCGAACCCCTCAGCAGAATGGAGTCGTTGAAAGACGAAACCGTACACTTGTAGAGGCAGCACGAACTATGTTGATCTTCTCCAAAGCTCCTATGTTTCTCTGGGGAGAGGCAATTGCAACGGCTTGTTACACTCAGAACAGATCACTAATACATCCTCTTCACTGCAAAACTCCTTATGAGCTAGTGCATGAAAGAAAACCCGACCTCTCTTTCCTTCGTGTTTTTGGTGCATTATGTTACCCAAACAATGATAGCGAAGATTTGGGAAAGCTAAAGGCAAAAGCTGATATTGGAATTTTTGTTGGGTATGCACCAAACAAGAAGGGTTATCGAATCTACAACAAAAGGTCCCGACAAATCATGGAAACCATCCATGTCACGTTTGATGAGCTGACCGAGCAAACGGTTCCTGAATACTCCAGTTCAGGACCCGCATCTAATCTTTGGACTCCTGGACCCATTAGTTCAGGACTTGTAAATTCTTCCACCACAGATGCTCCTTCTGTGCCACCTACCAGTGAGGACTTGAAGAAATTGTTTGATTCAATGTATGATGAGTATTTTGAGCCTCAACAGAGAGTCGAACCTGAACAACAAGTCATAGGTCCTGATGCTGCTGCTAATGATGAACCTCAACCCACAAACGGGCCTTCCATCTCCATCTCTCTTAGTCAGAATGCTCCATCATCTAGTCATACCAATCACACAGATCAACACTCTTCAATTCCTCAAGAAGAAGCATCTGATAACACCTTTGAAGTGAATCCTTTTACTCAACCACCTGATGAACCTTTTGTCAACATATTTGCTCCTGAACCATCTACTTTGGCAACCTCCTCAGAAGATTCCAACACTGCTACTTCAATTCCCAGTCATCAACTTCATGAGCATATCAGGAAATGGACAAATGATCACCCGATTGACAACATCATTGGTAACCCATCTAGGCCGGTATCTACACGACGACAACTTGCCACAGATGCTTTATGGTGTTTCGTTAGCAACGTACTGTCCAAAGTCGAACCAAAGGATTATAAAGAAGCGTTGACTAAAATGTCCTGGTTCACTGCAATGCAGGATGAAATCCATGAATTTGACAGACTAGATGTTTGGGAATTAGTGCCCCCTCCCGACTGTGCAATGATTATCGCCCTCAAATGGATCTTCAAAGTGAAGCTTGATGAATATGGTGAAGTGTTAAAGAACAAAGCTCGACTTGTGGCCAAAGGGTACAGACAAGAAGAAGGCATCGATTTTGAGGAATCATTCGCACCAGTTGCCAGAATTGAAGCCATCAGAATCTTCCTTGCCAATGCAGCCAGTCAGAACATGGTTGTATACCAAATGGATGTGAAGACTGCCTTTCTCAATGGACACTTAAAGGAAGTAGTATATGTAAGTCAACCAGAGGGGTTTGTTGATCCTGAACGCCCTAATCATGTCTATCGCTTGAAGAAGGCACTATATGGTCTTAAACAAGCACCCAGAGCATGGTATGATACACTGTCCAAATTTCTTCTAGCCAACCAATTCACCAAAGGTGTTGTCGATCCTACCTTGTTCACAAGAAAGTTGGGAGAGCATCCTCTCCACGTTCAGATCTATGTGGATCACATTATCTTCGCATCAGCCGATCCACTAGAATGTGATAGGTTTGCACAAGAAATGAGCACAGAATTCCAAATGTCCATGATGGGGCAAATGTCGTTCTTCTTGGGGCTTCAGATTTCTCAAAACCCACATGGTATCTTCATCAATCAATCCAAGTATGCCAGTGAAATACTAAAGAAATTTTGATTTGAATCATGTGAATCTGTTGATACTCCAATGGTTGAGAGAACTAAGCTGGATGAGGATATTGAAGGAGCACTTGTCGACCAAACCAAATACCGAAGCATGATCGGATCATTGATGTATCTCATAGCCAGCAGACCTGATCTCTTATTTGCTGTCTGCATGTGTGCTCGTTATCAATCCAAACCTACTAAGAAGCACTTAGAAGCAATCAAAAGAGTCTTCAGGTACCTTCAAGGAACAATTCACATGGGTCTTTGGTATCCTAAAAACACTGCAATGGCTCTCACAGCCTACTCTGATGCTGATCATGCGGGTTGTCAAGATACTCGACGAAGTACTTCGGGCAATGCTCAATTTCTAGGAGATAAGCTGGTTAGTTAGTCATCAAAGAAGCAAATGAGTACATCAATCTCCTCTACAGAAGCTGAATATATTGCCATGTCATCATGATGTGTTCAAATTCTTTGGATGAGGTCTCAATTATCTGACTATGGCTTTAACTACAACAAAATTCCAATGTACTGTGATAACAAGAGTGCCATTGCTCTTTGCTGCAACAACGTCCAGCATTCAAGATCTAAGCACATTGATATTCGACATCATTTCATCAGGGAACAAGTGGAAAAAGGAATTGTGGAAGTCTACTTTGTGAGGAGCATCACTCCTGAGTCACTCAAAAGTATTCAGGAAGATAATGAGGAATAACTGATTCACTTCACATATCCTTATATATATATATTTATTATATAAAACCCAGAAAAGAAAAATACAAAAATATAAAACCTATAAAAATCATAAAAATCAGAAAAACTCAAAAATACCAAAAATAGTTTGTTTCTTAGGCATGTCTTCTGGCATCGTCAGAAGTTCAAAATGTTTTCAAAACATGCCTAAATGGCTTGCAGTTACTTCAGACTGCAACCCGCGCTTAAGTAATGGCTTGCAGTTACTTCAGACTGCAACCCGCGCTTATATTATGGTTTGCTATTACTTCAGATAGCAACCCGGTTTTCAAAATTCGTGAAAAACACGTTATCATGTTTTCACTGTGTGCGGATTATCCGAAAAGTTGTACGCTTTAGTGCAACCTTTCTAGTAAAAGAAGAGAAGTCTTCTTTTCCCAAAATCTCTTTCTTCTAAAATTCTTCAAAAGAGATTTTGTGGTGTACAAGGTGGCCATCGGTCTTAAATTTTCTCGAATAAGTTACCACTCATTTTAATGGCTATTAAACGTTAAAAATTGAAAATGGGCCATTAATTGAGGGGGAGTGCATTTGCTCAAAATTTCTGCACCTTTAAAAGCTTTGTGCACCAGCCACAGTGAAATTCAAAAAGTGTCTCATAATCAGTAAACGTTTAAAACGTATCACATTTCTCTCCAAAGCTTTTTCGAAAATCATTTAAATCAATTGGGATCACAAAATCTCAAAAGATTTGAAATTTTATGATCGGGGGAGAGAATGTGATTTAAATATGAAAACTGATTCAAAAGTGATGTTTTTGGAACTTTAAAGAACGTTTTTGGACTTACGAGAACGCTCCCTTATGTGCTAAAATGTTAAAGATTTTGGATTTTAATCAAAGCACATATTAAGGGGGAGCAAGTGATTAAATGTGATTTTTTTGGACTTATAAAGATGTTTTGGACTCAAAAGATCGCTCCCTTATGTGTTAAAATTTTAAAGAGTTTGGATTTTAATCAAAGCACATATTGAAGGGGAGCAAGTGATTTAAAATGATGAATAAATGATCTCGAATGTAAGCTCACCCGTATGTGCCAAAGTGTTAAAAACTTTAAAAATTTGATTCAATCAATGTGCACATATTGAGGGGGAGCAAGTGGCTAAGAGTCTTTCGCGGGATTTTACAAAATCAAGTAGAAACTGTGAATTGCTTATGACTCAGAATTTGACTCATGAATTGACAAAACATGAAAAGTCATGAATCGAAAAGACTAGTCCTGGCCGGGTAATAATTTCAAGCTGGTTTACCAGTGATGTAAACGTGTCTCGAAGAGGACTGGTCAAAGTAGATAGTACCGTTTCGAGAAACTCTTCTTAGATATATACTTTGACGGGTCTAACTTCCTTTTTAAAGGAATGTTAACAACTTCAAGTTAGTTATTAGGGCTAGTTATCACCTAAAAGCTTATAATGGATCCCTTTAACTAAGCAACGTAAACGTGTCCCTCGGGTATATGTCTATTAAGAGCAGATCAATTCAAATAAGTGCAACTCACCCCGACATGTGCAAATTTCTTTCTACCTATGAGCACATGTTAAGGGGGAGCAATTGAAAAATGATAAAACTCTCAAAGTGTTAACAAAATGTGTTTCTTTATCATAAACACTTTGAGAGAATTTTCAATGATTTGGTTATATGGCGATTGTGGAAAGATACCAAAAGACTGACCACTTTAATTTATGCATGGAGTTATAAGGATGGTAAGGTTAGGTATATGTTCCCATGATCCACCAGAACCGGAGGGATCTTCCCAGGGACAATCCAATAGATAGATTAGAAGTCCTTAGGAAGGATTGAAAAAAGGAGAAAAGTGAGAAAGGGAAGAGTGCCGACTGAGACTGAGCTAGGACTGGAACAAACCCAACAAGGTTCTAGTAAATGAAGTCTCTGTAAGCACTGAAGGGGTTGAAGAATTAAAAAGAAATGAATTGAGAAAGGGTGAAAAGAAATAGCCCTCCAATTATTCAACCTTAGGGCAGAAACCGGGTTCAATTCATATGCTACTGATTGTTACCAAGGTAACATCGGTATTGAAGATAAAGACGTCATGGACCCAGTGACGCACTGTTCTAAACCTCCCAGCCACTCAAGTTCTCTCACAAGAGCTTGTTTCATTCTCACGGGGAACCGGTGTAAACTATCGACTAATCTCTTAGAGCTAGTTGATATTGAAATAGGAGACCCCTCCTTAGTCTCCGAATAGGATAACCAATGTGCACTAATCGAGTCTAGAGCCAAGAGATGCATCAAAAGACCTTATAGGAACACTTGATACTTCTACACTGGTTGTTAAACATTAAGGAGACCAGATGTAATATTTTGAGTCCTACGCAGATCTTAGCAATCTGCCGAGAACACTTATGAGGGAATATACATAAGTATTTCCAAGTGATTGAGTGGAAACTCCTGCCAGGGTCAACATCAAACAGCCCTGATAGCAGGTCACTTCGGTAATCTCTTGTAGGTTACGGTTAGTGTGTTCGGTGGCGTTCCAAAAGGTCTACAGTCGTAGGGTGATCTCCAGCGACTCACCTAATCGTTGGTGTACTTCGGTATGTCAGTGAAAGCCCTTTCGGGGGCATCCGATTAGGAACGGCCTTGGTAAGGATTAGAGAAAGTCTTCACACTATGCTGTTGACGATCTCGAAGTCCGAACTTGTAAGTGCCGGTATGTTTATTACTAACCAAGTTTTATGTAGCTCAACATACCAAAGTTACCATGTTCACCACCATCACTCTAGTTCCACATGCTCATACCAACATCTAAAAGGAGACATCAGAACTGTTCAACCGGGAAGATCTACTCAACAAAGATGTATGGGCATGTTGGAAAGGCGTAATCACACCAAAGACAAAGAAGTTGACGATTGATGCCGATTGCTGAAAAGATGCAGATTCATCATCTCATGCTTACACTTCAACATCATAACTTAAGATATCATGATCAAAGAATGGGCTTCGACTATGCTTCCACAACTCTGATGCAGAAGATCATGATCCAGAAAAGTGTAAGCATGACATCACAAAGATAATCACAACATCACAAAGAGACACATACACTCAAAGATGACTTGAAGCTAATTATATGGATGAAGAGCGAAGAGCAAAGTCAAAAGATCATCATATACATCAAGGAAGTCATCTTGAGTCGTTTATCCATGAAGAATCAACAACTACGAGCTACAAAAGAATCTTCAAAGATCTCAATGCAAGAAGTCAAGAATATCTCCAAGTGGTGAATATTTCCAGGGGTGATCTCCCTTAGGGGGAGATTGTTAGGAATACGTTTTTGTATAAGAAAGATTCGGTCACCCCTGATATGATTAAGCATTGATTAGCTCGTAGTGGTTACAATAGTTAGTTAAACATAGTTTAGAAGTAGATTAGTTCGCGGAAGAAGGACGGGTCTTTACTCACTGTATTCCTGATCCGCAGCCCAAGTGGCACGCCCTAATGGCAAAACTCATGTACATATAAGCCCTCTCCATCCTTGGAGAGGGTAAGCCTTCTCTCATAATCTCATTTTCTTTTTCTTTTTTTTGTTTTCTCTCAAGGCTTCATCTCTTTCTCTCTCTAACTTTCTCTCTCTACATTTTTTTCTTTTCTTTCTATGTATAACGAGCCATAACCATAAGTATGAACGTGTTTGTAAGCTTATTTAGTATCCTACAGTTTTCATGCAGAAAATGATTGCCCTTTTTGTGTTGTTTAATAATATGATATTATTGAAAACGATAACCTATATGATATTCTTGAAATTATCTATTGCCGACGATATAGTGAGAAAAAAATATGACCTGTCATAGTCTTGAAACCACATAATCACTTTATTAACTCATCTTGGCCACACAAATTCATCCCAGATTTTTGGATGTTTCCCATGTGACATTCATTCCTTATTTTCCTGACATTTTATAAAAGTGTTTTAGGATAAGTACAAATATGATATTCGCATCCACTTTTAATTCTCATAAAAATGTGCATTTCAAATTACAAAGTGGCGCCATTTTACTCCAGAAATCACTATATAAGTAATAATACCTCCACTGCTTTATTCACACTCATACTACATATTAAATATAGTCCTTTCGCTTCAAGAAGACATGGCAAACCATCAAAACAAGGTTGCCTTTCTTTATTCCTTTTAATTTTTATATGTTGTGAAACCTATATTGATTTTCTTAACTTTTCAGGCATTACCTTTCGACCTTAATTTGCCTATGGCGATGAAACAACGCAAACGTGAAAACAACCTGTGGCACCACTAGCCCAAATGATCTGTTTTTTTTTGGGTTTTGTGTTTATGTGTGTGTGTGTGTTTTATGTTTATGTGTGTGTTTGTTTTGTTTATGTACTAGGTAGTGTTTTTGGCCGTGCTAAGCATGGCCCAAGATCATTCATATTTTGATTTTTAAAAGTGATCATGTGTTGTTGCAAGTAAATTTGTTACTTTATAGTATACAAATTAAATCACTTTGTTGATAACATAAAAGATTAATGAAAATACACATAGTGATATTTTACAAAGATAGAAGGATGATATTTTTGAAGATAGAAAATTGGGTAATCTTGTATGGAGATTTACAATGTTCTTCACAAGTAGAAGTCCAAAACCATAAACATCATCGCAAGTTACTACATGTATAATCTTTTTGACATGACACACAACGAATACCATTTGACTTGTACCACTATCAATTGTGTTAACAGCTAAACTCAACTAATCTTCATTCACTATATATTTTCTTTTTTTATCACATCATACAAACATTTTAAATATATCTTCTAAAATTTGTACAAAGGTGCTACTTTTAGTGTTAGCCTCGCTCTTTTATAAAGATAACGTCACACGTGAATTGGATTAGATATGTAGCAAGTTGTGCCAATAGGAACTACTTATGTACATTAGGCAAACTTGTAATGTGTAGAGCCTATAAATACCCCTCATGACTCTCTATGAGGGGTGTGGTTAAGCATTAGGTTTGTGTATTCATTTGTTCTTATCAATAAAAGTTATCCTTTATTATCCACCCTCTCTCTACTTTCTCTCACTAGAAACATGTGTAGATTCACCATGTTTGATCAACATAGACCTCCCGAACCACATAAATCTTGTTACTTTCCGATCCTACAAGTGGTATAACGAGCCAAGGTTGTTACTTTATTGATTTTTGTGCTTCGCATCATGTGTTTGAAGCTGTTTTTGTACCCATATTTTTTGGATCTGAATTTTTTTCTTATCTTTCTTGTGGGAACAGTTTTATACATCCTTGTGTATCCATGGTCAAAATAGTCTCGTATGCTATATCACAGTTTTCAAAAATTGGATTGTGTCATCTTTATGTCCAATCAATTTTTTTGTATATCTTATGGCTATTTTTGTACCATCCGTGAAAAGTGGTCAATAATGGTCGAAAAAGTGGTCATCGAAAACTGCAAAAAGGGTGGACGGAATTTTATGGTCGGAAATATCGCCAGAGAAAAGGTCGGACTTTCTTGTAAAGAAAGTTTCGAAAATGTGAAACCCTAAACTTTCGAAAATTTTTCTGGTTTAGAAAAGTTTCGAAAATTTTATCAAAATTTTTGAAAGTTGAAAAATTTTCGAAAGCTAAAAATTTTCGAAAGCCAAAAATTTTTCGAAAAGTGACCTTGTCAAAAGTTTTGAAAATGTTTCGAAAAGAAGAAGATGAAGCAGAAGAGACCAAGCTGACCACAACAATATACCAAGACTCGTTATAGACTTCAGTTTGTATCATCATCAGTCCAAGCCATATCAAAATCAGAAACAAAAAGTAAACGAAGACCAGATCCATAGACTCCCAACATCAGTCAACAACAAATCCGTCCATCTAAACCTATACATGCATCCCATTCAATCTCCATGTCTACATACATCAACATACCTCAACAACTATCCCATCTCCTACATCTATACAAGACTCAGGCTAAAAAAAATACAAACGATAGATGGATCTCAGATTTGTGCAACTTTGTTTTCAATCTTTTAAAGATTTTTTTTAGTTGTACAATAATCATCACCGATTCCTGTTGAAGCCAAGCTTCTTGATTAACTATACGAACACTTATAGGAAAAAAGATCAAAACAATCAGTTTTAACCTCCCTTTTATTCGTTTTAACAAGAACACAAACAAAAACGCGAACCTACCTGAGATCTTGAAAAGACCTTGAAGTAATGCAAAAAGTGTCACGGATTGGATTTTGTTTCGTGCTTTTGTTGATTCAAGTTGCTGGGTTTAATTATTCGAGTGTGATTAGCTGAGTTTGTGAATGAGATCGAATTGTTGAAGAGGTTGAGATTTTAAGATTTGGTTGGTAAAGATAATGTGAAAACGTAAAGGGGGGGTGAATACGTTACCGTTTAAAAACTTTATTACTTATTGTATCAAATGTCCATTTTTAGCTTGTTCTAATATGAAAGATGTTACTTGTAGTTTATGACTAACATAACTTAAAACATGTTATCACACAAGTACAATCAACAAGTCACAACAAAAACAATCACATAATGCAAACATCAAAGTAAAGCAATAAGTAAAAGGAAATTGCAAACCGTCCACAACACGAGTATTTATCGTGGTTCGGCTACAAGAACTCTTTTCCTTGCCCTCCGTCCACGCCCCGAGTACCCAACTTGAGAGTTACTTCACTAGATCAACAACCTCCCTTCTTGGCGGAGAAAACCTTACACGCCGCTTACAAGATTACCGACACTAAGCTAGATGTCGAGTTCTTTTACAAGGGTACAACCACTCCCATCGTCGCTTATACAATATTACCGACACTAAGCTAGATGTCGAGTTCTTTATCAAGGTTACAACCACTCCCTCTATGTTTTGTGGCCCAACATAAAAACCTTGTGTTTTATGGCACAAACACATAAACCATCTAATCTATATTGAGATGATACAAAGATGATCCATGACATAAAAGTCAAATGGATATGCATGCCTAATCTACATGAACTTCTTGAATAAAAAGTCTTCAACCATTGAGGATGTCAAGTGCCCTTAAATCTTCATATGTTGGAATGCTTTAATGAATGACGACTTCAAG
This sequence comes from Artemisia annua, assembly GCA_014162995.1. Taxonomy (NCBI): domain Eukaryota; kingdom Viridiplantae; phylum Streptophyta; class Magnoliopsida; order Asterales; family Asteraceae; genus Artemisia; species Artemisia annua. The sequence goes on from LBNU01015398.1 coordinate 82,804, forward strand.
ATCTTGTAACCTTATTGGTTGATCATGAAGTATGATATGCTTAAAACAATGATGAATGTTAGTAACATTATGATCATTATGTAAAGGGTCATCTACATGGTTTCCTACTTATCTATGTGTGTGTGGTTTTTCATCAAAAACCTAAGTAAAACTTGAACTTCTATTTATAGGCAAAACTAGTAAAGAAGTTTTCCAAAACCATGTTCTATAAACCATGTTCCAAAACCATGGATTACTATTAGAGTCAACATTGACAAGACATATGCATATACTTGAAACTAAGTGTTGACAAGACAAGACTATGACAAGACAAGACATATGCATATATTTGAAACTAAGTGTTGACAAGACATATGCATATATGTGTTTCCTAGTCAACTTACAAGGACTATGACACATCTTACAAGTTCTTTGACCAAGTTATTTTCCAAAGATGTTTCCAAGTTAACTACAATCTATGACACATCTTAAATGATCTATACTACTAACTTCAGCATATGACGGTGTGCTTGACTTTCATTATCTTTCAATAACGATTAAGGGTCATAGAGTAAGAACACGATTCATAGAAAAGTGACCGATTGGATAAAATTCATCGTCCCTGATTTTTCACAAGC
>LBNU01015398.1:83868-93999 GCA_014162995.1 Artemisia annua
ATCCGCGGATACTTAGCCGATAATCAAGCCATGCATATATAAAGTCAAGTACGGGAGCCGACAAAAGAGTAGCTCCTTGTGTACAAAACTAGCAAAAGCTTTTGTGATCATCATTGGTTAAGGGAACAAGCTAGGGCTCAACACGCCCGGATCAAGTCAAAATTTTTATTCTCACTCTTACCTAGTAGGAAAGTCAAAACACGGTGTCAAAACTTTTATTCTATTTTTGCATAATTTTTATATTCTTTTCATTTTTTTTTTCTTTGAAATTTTTCAAAATTTTTCAATTTTTTGGATTTTTGAGGAAAACCGGGGTTGCGAAAGTAAACAGCAATGGTGAAAGTGCTAGGTCAATCAAATCGAAGATTCACCCCCCCAGACTAAAGATAAACATTGTCCTCAATGTTTAAAAAGGTAAGGGTAATCCTAACAAAAATCTAGGGCCGTTTATTAAGTATGCCAAAGATACCGTTAGTCGATAAGATTTTGGATATATCGATTTCCAAGCAAGCATCAATACATGGGACTCGAGTGGAGATGAGACGATCCAACGAGCATGAGAGTCGTCATGAATTGGGGAAATCCTGCACAAACACAAACAACCAAGCAAACACAAGATTGGAAGAGGTCGCCCTCCTCGCGTTACTTATTAGACAATAAAATAAAAAGGATAAGCATGGGGTGCCTCCCACGAAGCGCTTTGTTTTTGGTCGAGTCGTGTAGCTTAGACTCGTCCCGAATTTACTTGTCCTTGGGGGAGCAAATGAAACGAACACCCGGCATAAAAGGTGGAATGCCTGGGTCAAAAACAACATCTTCACTCGCAGAGGAGTGGAAAACAAGAGAAGTCACGAATCCCGAATAAAAGACCTCTTTGATGAATTATCTTATTGTTTTGATACTCGTACAAGCTTATGGTAAGAAACATTAATCATGACTGAGCTATGAGTGATTTATTAATCTTATCACATATTGAGGGATAAGTGAATTTCAAATATCTTCGTGAGGTGCTTAGAATTGTTGTCAAGTTCTTTTACTTATTTAAAATTCACATAAGATGTTTGCATTATTTCTATTAATATCAATTTTCTTTTGATAAAGATTTGCTCGAGGGCGAGCAAAGCTCAAGTGTGGGGGATTTGATAACGCTCAAAGTTAACATGTTTTTAGAAGCGTTATTGTTGGTTTTCCGTATGGAAATTGGTCATATTTGTATACATTTGTTACTTAATCGTGGAAAATTGTTTATACATGCAAATATAGCCAAAAGCAGTGAAAAGATGCTTAAAAGTGAAGAAATGAAGTGATCATGCTTGTTGGGGAAAGATTCGAATGGAAGAGAAGGATGAAATTAACGCATGGACAAAGGATTTGATATAGACGAGCTTTCTATACATATTTACCAAAGAAATATCAAGTTCTAATGTACCAAGACATGCCACGAAGAAAGGAAACACATGCGAAAAGAATCGGCGAAGAAAAGTCAAAGAAACAACATAGTGGAGGCATCCAGCCGATCGGCTGCAACCCGCAACCGGATCGGCTGGATTTTGACCAAAAGACTCCAACCGATCGGTTGGACCTTCAGCCGATCGGTTGGGGAACTGCTGCTGTTACAAATTCGCATTTAAAGGTGTATTTACTCTCCATAATCATTGGTGGCTGATCATTTCTGGTTATTAACTATCATGGGACGTTTTTACTTGGAAGAGAAGAGTTATGAGGCTATATAATGAGTACTTAGCCTCTAGATTACATGTACCATCTTTTATCAATATTATTGTTACACTAAAGTGTTACTAGTTCATTTTCTAAGGTTACTAAGTGTGAAAAACGTCAGAAAGAGTTGAGTAAAGTCTCAATCTTTGGTTCGAGTTGGGAATTGTTCACTAGTGTGGTGAATAGTTTATCTAGAGTGTGGTTGCTATAGTTCCACGTGATTCTTGTCATTGTAATTCTCAAGACTAGGTACACCTTGATTCTTATAATGAACAATTGTTACTTTACGTTTAATGAAAGTTTTATTATCTACTTGTGTTTATTTATGATTGCTATGGAGTAATTTGTGATATACTTGTGTGTATGATGTGATTGGTTATGGAGTATTCTTTTACTAAAAAGGTGATGCATGAAAACATATCTATTTTATGAGTTTGTTGAAGTAATATCTAATCTTGCTTAATTTGTTGATAAAAACAATCTTTGGGAAATAGGTCCGAAAGGATTTTCAACTTGTTTTTATTCCAAAACATTAGTGCACGAATTAGTATGGAATATGATGCTTGACAACCATCCTATTTACTTATTAAAATGGATTTTGAGAAGATTTCATCACGAAAAAGGACCGAAAGGATTCGTAGGAATTCATAAGAAAAGAGTTGATTTTCTAAACAACCATGTGATTATAGAATTGTCATACTATCTTGATATGTCCGAAAGGAGTCATTTAGTAGATTGAATTCTTAGTAGTAGTTAGAACATGACATACATCATCGATTGTATTTCTACTCATTTTTAGTTGCGCATCATAACAAGTTTTACACCAAACTTTATATTCATAATTGCAATAATACTCCTAGACCTCATCATGGAATTATACACAAGTATATGCTTAGTTCTTATTTGATTTCTTTTTAAAACTATATTCATACAAACAAGGATTGACAACCTTTGTTAATAAACAAGTTCTACTATAAATAAACAAATCCCTTGGGACGATCTCGACTTACCCACCTTTATTACACCGGACGAGTATACTTGCTCGTATGTGCTAAAGAATTAATCGGATAAATCGTGTTTATAAATTTTAAAACTTGCACTAAGAAATAGGCACATCATTACTACGTTTATACAACGATATACAATACAATACAACTCGAGATAATGGCGTGTATCCTTGATGTGTACCCAATTTTTCAAGCAAAGATTCTCTTAAGAAGATAAAGAACTACTCATTGGCTAAACCTAACATCTTTAATTATTTTGCACAGATATGGGGTGAATCAATTTTGTGGGAACAAAAATGTAGGATCCCAGACTTCTTAGAACTTGTGATCGTTACGGGCTCTAGGCTGTTAAACCTTTTAATCTAGAATAGCATTAAGCACAATGATAATAATAAGCACAGCGGAATAACATAAAGAATATTATTATTATCAACAAGGTTTACTTCGTCATCATCTCTACTCTAACATACAAACCAATTAACATGTTCTACCTTGATCAAGTAGAACACGTTATCTAAACTAAAACACTAATAAACCCTAGGCGTTTATCTCCTACGCCTAGGTTACACACACACCTTTACTAGACGTCTACATTGTGGAAGACTTAATAATAAAACCTGTACCCATGATCTCGTTATATAATAGAGAATTAGGGTTTACAAAATACTACGAATGACTAATAAATAAAACTTCTTTTGCAAGCAAGTCCTTCCCATCTTTTGTAGAATTCCTTCTTGTCACTTCAAGCCCTTCATGTTTCATTCTTCTTGTTTTGTATCATCAAATCAATAAATATAATTCCCAACAATCTTCCCCTATTTGATGATGACAAAACAAACACCTTCTTGTACGAACTTCCCTAGACGAAGTAGAAAAGTTGAGATAATTAAATCTCGCCCTGAATGAAACAATCTTGTCTTCCCCTTGATTTTTGCAATGCCACTCCAAGATTTCTTCCAAATCTCTTCCCCTTTTTGTTATCAACAAATAGGGAATGTATGCAAAACTTCCCCTTGAGTGGTGCATGTAGATGGTTAAACATTTAATCAATAAGCTTCCCCTAAAAGCAATATATTTACCATCTCTTGAATCTTCAATTCTGTAGGCTTCTTGTAATGATTACTGATGAAGAAAACCAAATATAACGAACTTGATGAAGAAGTAGAATAACCCAAACTGTGTCTTATATCTTGTACTAACCACGTGACTACAAACTTATATGAAACACCAAATATAAGTAGACCACAATCTCTTGACAAAATCCTCATCCTATGTGAGACACTGAGCACAATAACGTAACTCCTTCATGTGATAGCCAATGTGTGCATAGAGCATCATAAGAAAAATCACACTCTTTGGCTAGATTTATCAAGTCTTTGTCACTTCTTTAACACACAAACAAGTTATCTTCAAAGTGTAACACCCACTTTGAGATATGATAAGAACACGTATCCAAGAAACTCCACTTCACCTTCAAATAAGTGATAAACAATCTTCTTCGTAACCAATTTATCCAATAAACCGAATACGAGCCTTTTTTAAAACCTTTAAAAACTTCTTCCTGTGTGTGTACCAAATAACCATTCTGTGTGTGTAATCCAAAACCAATCAAATTCATCTTGAATCAATCATATGTACTTCCCCTTACTGCTTGTAAACCACGCATAGATATTGAACCATAAAGCTCTTTACGCGTCTCCATAAATTATCAAACGCAACAGTACTTTAATTCTTGGAGCAGCACTTTGCAATGAGACGCATCAGTACCTTCACTTCGAGAAGCAGTACTTTGAAAATAAAGAGCAGTACTTTAAAAATAATCCAAGCAGTACTTTCATTAGGGAAGCAGTACTTTGAGAAAATTTGCAGCAGTAGTTACGAGAGCAGCACCTTAAGATATAGCAGTACCTTGTAATAAAGGAGCATCCGTACTTCGAAAATTTATGAGGAACAACAGCTATGTTCCCATGTACCGACCTCTCGTTGAATCATTAAAACTATCTTGATCCCACTTGTGAAACATAGTAACACAATTAAAGAACCAATCCCACGTGAAATCCTTGTCCCACAATTAAAACCAAATCTTCAACGATACCTTATTTTAATGCTCCACTGATTGAACATCGACCTATTAATTTTGCACTATCACGATAAACTCAAACACATGCAATAGACGACAAACTCCTTTGAGTATTGTGACCAACAATAAATTCGACCAAAATATAAGAATTTAATTCGACGAATTTAACACCAAAGAATAAAGTTACACCGACCCACTACCTCGAATTTGACCAATGAAAACTTGTACGAGATTTAGCCAATCAGTGAACCAAAGCAAATCTTATATATCTATCACCGATCCATTAATTGCAAATATAAGAATTCAATAAATTCGTGATTTACAAGAAAACAACAAACCTTATTTTAATATTCAAACAGCAGCACTTCGTTCCAATTACTATCCCAATCTCATTAATTATTGAAGTACGAGGTAATAGAAGAATATCACATGCCATTCTCGAATATCTTTTCCAACCAGATTCTTCGACAGCTTTTTCTTCATAAACATGACCATGAAAACCATGATGAATCCTAGATATCACGAGCCCCAGGCTCTGATACCACATGTAGGATCCCAGACTTCTTAGAACTTGTGATCGTTACGGGCTCTAGGCTGTTAAACCTTTTAATCTAGGATAGCATTAAGCACAATGATAATAATAAGCACAGCGGAATAACATAAAGAATATTATTATTATCAACAAGGTTTACTTCGTCATCATCTCTACTCTAACATACAAACCAATTAACATGTTCTACCTTGATCAAGTAGAACACGTTATCTAAACTAAAACACTAATAAACCCTAGGCGTTTATCTCCTACGCCTAGGTTACACACACACACCTTTACTAGACGTCTACATTGTGGAAGACTTAATAATAAAACCTGTACCCTTGATCTCGTTATATAATAGAGAATTAGGGTTTACAAAATACTACGAAGGACTAATAAATAAAACTTCTTTTGCAAGCAAGTCCTTCCCATCTTTTGTAGAATTCCTTCTTGTCACTTCAAGCCCTTCATGTTTCATTCTTCTTGTTTTGTATCATCAAATCAATAAATATAATTCCCAACAAAAAAGACATGAGTACCTTAGATGAGCTTTAAAGAGATCCACTACTCTATGCTTAGCATCTAACTTCTAAAGAAACTCTATCATTTCACGTTCTCCGCAAATTTAAAATCTCAAATAATGAGATCCGCGAATGCTTAGCCGATAATCAAGCTACGCATATATAAAGTCAAGTACGGGAGCCGACAAAAGAGTAGCTCCTTGTGTACAAAACTAGCAAAAGCTTTTGTGATCATCAATGGTTAAGGGAACAAGCTAGGGCTCAACACGCCCGGATCAAGTCAAAATTTTTATTCTCACTCTTACCTAGTAGGAAATTCAAACGCGGTGTCAAAACTTTTATTCTATTTTTGCATAATTTTTAATTTTTTTTTAAATTTTTTCTTTAGAATTTTTCAAAATTTTTCAATTTTTTTATGGTTTTTGAGGAAAAACGGGGTTGCGTAAGTAAACGACAATGGTGAAAGTGCAAGGTCAATCAAATCGAAGATTCACCCCCCAGACTAAAGATAAACATTGTCCTCAATGTTTCAAAGGTAAGGGTAATCCTAACAATAATTCTAAGGCCGTTTATTAAGTATGCCAAAGATACCATTAGTCGATAAGATTTGGATATAGGATTTCCAAGCAAGCAGCAAGACATGGGACTCGAGTGGAGATGAGACGATCCACGAGCACGAGAGTCATCATGAATTGGAGAAATCCTGCACAAACACAAACAACCAAGCAAACACAAGATTGGAAGAGGTCGCCCTCCTCGCGTTACTTATTAGAAACTAGAAAACATAGATGGATAAGCATGGGGTGCCTCCCACGAAGCGCTTTGTTTTTGATCATCGAGTCACTTAGCTTGACTCTATCCCCGAATTTAGTTGTCCTTGGGGAAAGTTTGGAGATCCGGGATCACCAAAGGTAGATCCCCTCCAAAGTAGTGTTTCAAACGATGACCGTTTACCTTAAAATGTTCCCCATTTTGGTTAAAAAGTTCAACAGTACCATAAGGAAAAACTTGGGCAACGGTAAACGGTCCAGACCAACGGGACTTTAGCTTTCCAGAAAATATTTTTAACCTTGAGTTAAAAAGCAAAACTTGATCACCGACATTAAAAACACGATTTTTGATTTTTGAATCATGAATCCGTTTTGTTTTCTCCTTATAAATCAAAGAATTTTCATAAGCTTGATCTCGGAGTTCATTCAACTCATTCAACTGGATTTTTCGGTGATCACCCGCGGTTTTTAAATCATAATTCACATGTTTTAAAGCCCAGTAGGCGCGATGCTCTAGCTCAATCGGAAGATGACATGCCTTTCCGTACACGAGCTTGTAAGGGGTACAACCAATTGGTGTTTTATAAGCTGTGCGGAAGGCCCAGAGTGCATCATCTAACTTGTCCGACCAAGAAGAACGATTCTCACCCACGGTTCTTTCCAAAATTCTTTTTAGACCACGATTCGACACCTCGACTTGACCACTAGTTTGAGGATGATAAGCGGTACTAAGTCGATGGGTAACACCATATTTTGACATAACTTTTGAAAATCGGTCATTACAAAAATGAGTTCCACGGTCACTGATAATAGCTCGAGGTGTACCGAATCTGGCAAACAAACTTTTCAAAAATTTTACAACCACTCGGGCGTCGTTAGTTGGAAAAGCTTTTGCTTCAACCCATTTAGAAAGATAATCGACTGCCACGAGGATGTATTTGTTTTTGTTTGAAGATGGAAATGGTCCCATGAAATCGATTCCCCAAACGTCAAAGATTTCACAAACTTGGATGGAGTTTTGAGGCATCTCATCCCGCTGCGAAATTTTTCCTTGTCGTTGGCACGCGTCACAAGACTTCACCAGGTCCTGTGCATCGCGGTAGATCGAAGGCCAGAAGAAACCGGAGTCAAAAACTTTTTTAGCAGTAAGATTGGCACCATGATGTCCCCCTGTGGGGCCATTGTGGCATGCCATCAAAATAGCTTCGGCCTCTTTACCATGGACACATCTCCGAATGATTTGGTCGGCACAAACTTTGAACAAATAAGGGTCGTCCCAAAAATATTGTTTAACATCTTTGAAAAATTTCTTTTTGTCCTGGGTCGACATTCCTTTTCTGATAAAATTCCCCGCATGGTAGTTTGCAAAATCGGCAAACCATGGGGTACTAGAATCACAAAGTGATACACTCTCAAGTGTCTCGAGAGGAAATGAGTCATCAATATCCTTTTTCTCGAGAACACCTTGATGAGGATTTTCAAGACGGGACAAATGGTCAGCGGCTAGGTTTTCTGCTCCTTTCTTGTCGCGGATCTCAACATTAAATTCTTGGAGCAAAAGAACCCATCGCATTAATCTGGACTTGGCATCTTGTTTGGTCATTAGGTATTTGAGGGCTGAATGGTCCGTATACACTATGCATTTCTTTAAAAGCAGATATGGTCGAAATTTTTCAAAAGCATAAATTACTGCCAACATCTCTTTTTCAGTTGTGGTGTAATGAGATCGGGCATTGTTCATTGTTTTGCTTGCATAGTGTATAGGCTGAAAATATTTGTCCTTACGTTGCCCCAGGACCGCCCCGATTGCATAGTCACTAGCATCGCACATTAACTCAAAGGGCAAATCCTAATCGTGGGCAACTAAAATAGGAGCCTCCGTCAACTTCTTCTTAAGGGTATTAAAAGCACACATTCATTGGTAAAATTAAATGGGGCATCCTTTTCTAAAAGGTGGGTCAATGGTCGGGCTATTTTTGAAAAGTCTTGTATAAAACGTCTGTAAAAGCCAGCATGACCGAGGAAACTTCTAATTCCCTTGACGGTCGTGGGATGAGGTAGTTTTGCGATAACATCAACTTTCGCTCTATCCTCCTCAATCCCAGCTTTAGAGATTTTATGGCCGAGGACTATACCCTCTTTAACCATAAAGTGACACTTCTCCCAATTCAGAACTAGGTTAGTGTCTTCACACCTTTGGAGCATTTGTTCTAAATGGGAGAGACAAGACGAAAATGAGTCACCATAAACAGAAAAGTCATCCATAAAAACCTCCATTGTCTTCCCGATCATGTTTTGAAAAATAGCGGTCATACACCTCTGGAACGTGCCTGGGGCATTGCATAAGCCAAAGGGCATACGTCGGTAGGCAAACGTCCCATAAGGGCAAGTAAAAGTGGTTTTCTCTTGATCGGGAGGATCAATGGGAATTTGGAAATAGCCAGAAAAACCATCAAGAAAACAATAGAACTCATTTCCCGCAAGACGTTCAATCATTTGATCCATAAAAGGAAGCGGAAAATGGTCCTTTCGAGTTGCTTCGTTGAGCTTTCGATAGTCGATGCAAACTCTCCAACCGGTAACAAGACGTGTAGGAATAAGCTCGTTATCTTCATTCGTCACGACAGTCATACCACCCTTCTTTGGCACACAATGGACCGGGCTAACTCACGAGCTATCAGAAATGGGGTAAATCATCCCAGCGTCGAGGAGTTTGATAACTTCATTCTTGATCACTTCATGGATTTTGGGTTTAACCCGTCTTTGTGGTTGAATGGACGGCTTAGAATCGTTTTCGAGTAAAATCTTGTGGGTTTAAAAACGAGGGTCTATGCCTTTTATGTCGGAAATACGCCAAGCTATGGCATCTTTGTGCTTCTTAAGCATATCAACGAGACGGTTCTTCTCCTCATCTTGAAGGTGTTTAGAAATGATGACGGGAAATTTGTCGGTTCCTTCCAAGAATGCGTATTCAAGATGAGGAGGTAAATCTTTAAGCTCGAGTTCTGGAGGCTTTTTGTTAGATGGCTCGACCTCTTTGACTTCTTCAACATAGAGATCCTTCGGAGGGAGAGGTGAAAAGGGATCTTCATTTAAAAGTTTTTCAAGCAAAAGAATGTCTCCCTCCGGATCGTAGTAAGAATCATCAATATCCGATAATGACGATGTATCGGTAGAGAGAAAATTATCGACATCTTCCAAAAAGAAATCACCTCCTTCAAACGGAGTGAAAGAAGGGGAAGAGTCGGCAATTATAGGTTGAGAAGAAGGATAAGAATCATCCATAGAGGGTGAAGATATAGAATTATTTGTGGGGGTAGAAGGAGAAGAAGTGGGATTGCCACTTGAAAAACCGAGTATCTCTTGAGAATACTCATCAGAAATTTCATCAATAATATCGACTTTGTTGATGGTCATGGGTTCATCGGTGGAGGAATATCTTGCTGTTTGGTCTAGGTTGAACGTGATGGCTTCATGACCATCTCGCAAGGTAATCTCT
>LBNU01015398.1:96831-113105 GCA_014162995.1 Artemisia annua
GCTTCAAAATGAAGCCACCCATGGGGTATTTATCATGCTAGGAGGGGTTCAAGTTTGCCTTCGTGTACATTTTGCCCCCTAGACTTTTACATCTCATGAAAACAACACATAAACTACATTACAAGACTACTAAACGTTTCAAATACTAAATGTAACTTCTTGTAACTTGAGGCTTCGTGTTGACGTGTTCTCTAAAAGTCTTCAAAGAATTGAAAGATCACTTGCTCAAACTTGGACGGTTTTTTTTTTTTTCTTTTAAATATCTTTGAATATTGATTAAGTGTCTCTTTTATTTCTTGAGCTTCTAAGGAATAATTTCGTCGTCACGGGCTTTTCTTAAGAGATTCCATCTTTGGCTTCACTTCTAGACTCTTTTCCACATCTCGTGCTCGTTTTAGGCTTTTTGGTTGATTTTGTTGTCATTTATGCAATATCCTTCCTTGCACAGCCACAAACACAAAAACACGATATCTTTGGCGTTTAACGTTAGTTTATGGTCTAATAGAGCCTGAAAATGGTGAATAAAAGGTATGTGAATAAGCACATACCAACTAACATAACTTAAAACATGTTATCACACAAGTACAATCAACAAGTCACAACACAAAAAATCACATAATGCAAACATCAAAGTAAAGCAATAAGTAAAAGGAAATTGCAAACCGTCCACAACACGAGTATTTATCGTGGTTCGGCTACAAGAACTCTTTTCCTTGCCCTACGTCCACGCTCCGAGTACCCGACTCAAGAGTTACTTCACTAGATCAACAACCTCCCTTCTTGGCGGAGAAAACCTTACACGTCGCTTACAAGATTACCGACACTAAGCTAGATGTCGAGTTCTTTTACAAGGGTACAACCACTCCCATCGTCGCTTATACAATATTACCGACACTAAGCTAGATGTCGAGTTCTTTACCAAGGGTACAACCACTCCCGCTATGTTTTGTGGCCCAACATAAAAACCTTGTGTTTTATGGCACAAACACATACACCATCTAATCTATATTGAGATGATACAAAGATGATCCATGACATCAAAGTCAAATGGATATGCATGCCTAATCTACATGAACTTCTTGAATAAGAAGTCTTCAACCATTGAGGATGTCAAGTGCCCTTGAATCTTCATATGTTGGAATGCTTTAATGAATGACGACTTCAAGATCTTGTAACCTTCTTGGTTGATCATGAACTATGATATGCTTAAAACAATGATGAATGTTAGTAACATTATGATCATTATGTAAAGGGTGATCTACATGGTTTCCTACTTATCTATGTGTGTGTGGTTTTTCATCAAATACCTAAGTAAAACTTGAACTTCTATTTATAGGCAAAACTAGTAAAGAAGTTTTCCAAAACCATGTTCGATAAACCATGTTCCAAAACCATGGATTACTATTAGAGTCAACATTGACAAGACATATGCATATACTTGAAACTAAGTGTTGACAAGACAAGACTATGACAAGACAAGACATATGCATATACTTGAAACTAAGTGTTGACAAGACATATGCATATATGTGTTTCCTAGTCAACTTACAAGGACTATGACACATCTTACAAGTTCTTTGACCAAGTTATTTTCCAAAGATGTTTCCAAGTTAACTACAATCTATGACACATCTTAAATGATCTATGACAAAGATACTTTTCATTTTATGAAAAATACATTTAGACAAATGTATATACTAACTTTAAAAGGTGAGTTACTTGTATATGAAAAATATATTAGTTAGCTATATAATATTTAGTAAGTTACTAAAAATGTTTTATGTACTTATGTTGTTATAAGACACATTTTTATATATTGTAAACTTACTAATATTATTTAGACACCTAATGTGGCACTTATTTTATTTGACACCTAAAGTGCACTTTGACACCTAAAATACTTAAAGACCCTAAAAGTATTTTAGTCATTCTAAATGGTTGGTCAAGGGGTTTGATCATAATGCTACATAACAAACATGTACGAACCTGTGTTGTAGCATACGATGACTCGAGACGTTGAGAGGTATTGAATGTTTGTTGAGACAAAGTATGATTACAAGTAACTTGTACATTTTACGTTATGTATCAAGTTATACGTTTGTCATCAATCAAAACAAACGAGACTGTATAGATTAAATATCGTAACATTTGCACTAACAGATAAGTTTGATGGGAGAGAATGTTAAAGATGGTAGGCGGATTTATCACAGTATATATGATTAGGGTTGGTGTGAAATGATAACCGTGTGTTAGGTTATAGGGTTATATCATTGGTGTGTGGTAACTGGATTGGGTTTTCCATTCGTAATGGACTGAGCCTACACGATTTCAAGTTGGATCATTTGTTATATGGATTTTGGGCGGAAATGATTAATTGGACTAGGCTCAAGTTATCATAATGGTGATGGACTACTAGAACTAAATTCGTGAATTTGAAATTAAAATTGTTATCCGCAAATTTTTTACAAAAGTTTGGATGCAAATTTAATAGTGGTATAATGAGTGGTATTTTGGTATAAAATTTCACGGGGATACATAATTTCACGGCTAGAATTGTTATGTTTAAGAAAAATGACTACGGGGTTTTTGTACGGTATAATTAATTTGATTTTGAAGTGACATTTCATAAGGGTACTTATTTATCTTTGAGATAAGTCGATGGTCTCAAGATAACTTGTATGGGCATTTTACACTGTGATTAAGACTTGACAATCTAGTTATAACTGATGCAAGGAGTTACGTTGTAGTGCTCACAGTATAGCTATCACTTTAAGGAGTTACGTTGTAGTACTCAGTGTCACACGAAGATGTGGATATATCAAGAAGATCTTAATTAAGGATAGAACAAGTATTAAGTTACAAAGTTGGGATGTTTACTTCGTTTTCAAGTTGGTCATATTGGGTTATCTTCATATGTGGTATTACTAGTAGCCCAGAATTATGCTTACACGGCTTTAATATTGCATCAAGTACAAGGTAATTCATAGCACGTACACAATATGATGATTCTGATAGCTCGCAACCATCAGGAGGGAGAAGAACATGCCGAAAGAAGTAGCATCTCGTCTTCAGTAATTTGGTTGATCGAGGGAACTGTGCTTAATCTGGAACCGCTGAGGTACCAAGAATGTGTACATCGGGGCTTATTACAAACTTGGAATGCAAACTTATGTGAGATATGTTGCTATGATGCTCCCCAAACGACAACCATGGTGCTACACTTTTGAATCTGCTTTATCCGCTGCGTGATGAAAAAGAGTTGTCAGTTCAGGAGGGAGCAGATAAAAGAAAAGGCTCACTAGTTAGGAGAGAGTAATAACCTAACTAGATCATTACAGTTGAAGTTCAGAGCTACACAAATCAGTGCCGTCAGTGCCAAAGATCAAATGCCGAAATCGTCGGATGAGAAGAACTTCAAGTCTGCCTCAGTATCTAGACTATAGAGACTCTGCGCTTCAACAACGTCAACATTATTTATTATTATTGTAATTTACTTTGTTTATGTATTTATAGGTCTCATTGTAACCATTCACGTGTGACGATATCTTGGAGGGAGATTGTTAGCCTCGCTCTTTTATAAAGATAACGTCACATACGTGAATTGGACTAGATATGTAGCAAGTTGTGCCAATAGGGACTACTTATGTACATTAAGCAAACTTGTAATGTGTAGAGCCTATAAATACCCCTCATGACTCTTCATGAGGGGTGTGGTTAAGCATTAGGTTTGTGTATTCATTTGTTCTTATCAATAAAAGTTATCCTTTATTATCCACCCTGATAACGCTCTTATTATACATATTTATCCCATCGATTATATATTATACATCTATTATATTATATAGAATATCATGTTAGTTATGTAGAATTGGCACTAATCTGGTTGGAGGATTGAACGAGAGAAGGAAGTTAGAAATATCACTTAAAGGACGATAAAGTAACAACTACAACAAAAGGAAGGACTTGGAATGAAAATACAAACGTAAAAGACCCAAGTACGCCGGTCTTAGGACTATGTGCGGCGTACTTACTTGGCGGGTAAATGGGATTGAATCTACACGAAGTACGGCGTACTTTCTACGAAGTGCGGCGCACTTATCTTGTCAGTTACAAAAGCAGAGTTATTGATTGCATTCATTGTGAGGCCGATCACTTGTCCTCATTTACTGAACTCTGGAGTTAAACTAGGTCAAATGGAGTCTATATAATGGAGGTACGAAACAGAGAAAAAGGGGGCAACATCTAGTAAAGTAGGGAAAGTATACGAAAGTGATATTGGTGAACTCATACCAAGTTCACCATATCAAGGTCGAATTGTGATCCTAGTATTGTGACAGAGGTTAGGAGAACGAGTCAAGTAGAGTTTTCTCTGTGGAAACCATTTGTTCTTTCGTTGTAATCACTTTGGTACAATTCTCTATTTCTACGATTTATATTATGAAGTTTATGAAATCTATGTCGAATGATATGTGTTTTGTTACTGAGATAATGGAGTAGTCGTGCTTATGTTTATTTGGGTGATGTAGTTATATGGTTGTTTGCATTATAATGTACGCTTGCTATTTGATACTATGCTTAAGTTTAATTGATGAGATGATGTTTGGATCATTGTTGAATGTTTGATGTATCTCTGTGGTAGAAGTAGGTCAAAAGGGTCTACCACTTTGGTATTATTTCAAGGTGTTTGTCTGTGGCAACTTGGTGTTTACCTTGTAGAAATTGGTCGACAAAATGTTTATCAACCCATCCATGATCTTGTTTAATGCCTTATCTCATGTCTAACGAACTTGATGAGGAAATTGGCTTATGTATACTTCTATTATGAACCATCCTTAATGCATTTGATATATTGAGAATTATAGGTCGAAAGGGATTCTTAATATGTTGGATAGTTATTTGTAGGAGTGATCACCAGTCATCTCTTGCTTATATATATCTTGTTCATGATTGCTTGCTCATCATTTACATGTTTACTTCCATGTTTCTTAGCCTAAATAAACATAACTTTTAATCATATAAACAAAAAATCTAAATTACTAGTCTTTGGATAAGTGACAATCTAGGGACTTTACTTTGACACAATTGTTAACTTGGCTTTTCTACAATCTCTTGGGACGACCTGGTCTTACCTAAACCTTTACTATAAACGGGGGTTATACTTTACCCGTGTGTTTTATATATTAAGGAAATTGGTGAAATTAGTATTATAAATTTAAAGCTTTTGAAACACATCACACCCTCTCTCTACTTTCTCTCACTAGAAACATGTGTAGATTCACCATGTTTGATCAACCTAGACCTCCCGAACCACATAAATCTTGTTACTTTCCGATTCTACATTTAGGCTTTAGCACAACTTATCTTGCACAACATCATTTAGAAAATAATAACATTACCCATAACAACATGATAAAAATCTACAATTCAACACATATTTAAGGTCGTAGACTTTCTTTGTCAACAATCACAATTTAAAATTTTAAAAACAATGAATAATGAACCTAGAACCCCTTTTCTTTCTTTCTCCATGCAACCACCCCATTTTCTTTGATGGGACAATACTAACCCATACTTTTCCCACTCCCTTAGATTATACTCCATCACACTGTCACACAATAGTGACACACCCACACCTACACCCACACCCATCCTTATCACTTTCCATATATTTTGTATAAGTTGTACCAACTTTCAAAATTAATAAATTAAAAGTTCACTATAGCATAAAATAGATAGAGGATCATAACCAAAAAATGATATTTTACAGGCAACTTCGTTTATAAAAACCAAATATAGTGGATTTTATATTATTATATATAGAAGTATTCATTTTTTAAGGACATTCATTAATAGAATTCATCTTCTTTGCCTACTAATTAAGTCATGTCCACAAAAGTGTTACCATCTTGTTTGCTAGGCTTCATGACTACCGTTAACGGAAACAACCCGTAAAACTCCTATTTTGTTATGACCACTCGGCCTATTTTAACGCCATCACCGCAAATAGGAAAAGGTAAAACCAAAGAGCAAATCTTATTCACGTATCACAGTAGTACAAAGGGCAAATTATTAGAAAAAGTATTATATTTGCCACTGTTTCATCTTCTGGGTAGCGAACAATTTTTTTTGCTTTTGAGGGTAATTTTCTCTCAAATTTATCTTCTTTAGGGTATTTTGGGTAATTTTTGGACATTTTTGCCCCCTCTTAGCTAATGCAATTTTTTTCCCAAAGGGCAAAAATGTCACATATTACCCTAAAGAGGATGAATTTGAAAGAAAATTACCCTCAAAAGCAAAAAAAAATTATTCGCTACCCAGAAGATGAAACAGTGGCAAGTATAATACTTTTTTTAATAATTTGCCCTAGTACAAAAGATAAATATCTTTAAAAAAAAAAACTCGCTACCACCTTCGAGTCAATGTAAGGTGCACAAAAGAACAACAACTAAAACAACGAAATTACGTTTGGTAGCTGTAGAAAAAATGTACTTGCTTAAATACATACTCCATAAAGAAACTTGCTTGCAATATAACCATAGAAGAATGAGAAGGTGATGAGAGAAATCAAGTTAAATTAAAAGTTATCATGTAAAAGAAGATGAAAGCTTTTTGTGAGAGAAAACAAGTCGTGGTAAAAATGCAATAATATGAGGGAATGACCGAATACGAGTGCCCTATATGTATACAAAAAAATTTCAAAGACTTCAACACTGCATTACTTTCTAAAAGTTGCTACATAGATAGATAGGTACCTACTCATGCCTACTCATGTCACCACCAATTTTTTCTACATTTTGGTCCACCAACCTTCTCCTTAGCAGTATTCATCACCATAATCACCACCTAAGATCATGAACATGAAAAACCAAAACCAAAATCCAAATGGATGGAAGATATGAAAAACAATAATCCAAGAGTTGAAGATCTTATTGCAAGTAAGTTCGTACATGCTTGTTCATGGCATCACCTCCTGTACGCGCTATTTTGCTTCACCAATCTTCGCTCGGTATACTGATTCTTCCCTACCACCTGCTGATCAAAATCACCTCCAGATAACACCCCGTGAACCCTGAAAAGCAAAAAAGAAAACAAATACGAATGTTGATGTATACAAGTGAATTTGCATACTTACTTTAGATCTGTAGTTAAGAGCGGATGAATTAAGCATGAATCTGCAAAAAGTAGAAAAATATGATTGCTAATAGGTGAGAGAGAATATGATAAAAAAATGAGGTTTTGAAACAATAAAAATGGAAGAGTAGGAAATGCAATATAATGGGTTAAGGGTTGGCTACACGTGGCATTTTTTGGTCAGTTTTAACATCCTATGTGTCATTTTTTGGTGAGTCCACAGTAAAAAATGCCCTAACTTATATAATAGGTAGATATTTGTGTGTTTGTGAAAGTTTTTTTTCTTGTTTATAAAACTTGCTGTAGGTAAAGTGGCAATAGGAAGGAAGAAGCCAACTTTTATTATTATTCTTTTCTAACTTTTTCACTTTAAACATTGTTTTTATATATGTTTACATTATAAGTTCATGAGGTCGTTATTCTTACACCGTTAGTCACTATTATGCTTACGATGCTAGTCCTTTAGTTACTTTTTCTTACTTTTTTTGTTCTAAAATATATAAAAGTTGGTTTAAATGTTTAAAATGAAATGTATTGTTTTATTTGAATAAATAAAAATAAATAAAAACTAGGGTCTAGGGGTGCACCATGACACCAGATTCGAGTGTTATATTAGGGAGAGGTGTTTTTGGTGTTGTGGTAGATTTCTGATGTTATGGGAAAAGTGTTGCAAGTGCTGATGTGGCAGCATTTTCCCACGACGAAAACTACAGCACCAACTGTACCTAATGCTCTTAAGATCAAATGGCACAAAAACTATAGTTTTCAAGAAAGAAGGGTTAAAAAGCATATATTGACACCATACAACAATTCATAGTGGTGGCCTACCATGAAATCACCAAGGCAACGACAACGCGTGGTGGAGGGTTGTTCATGGTGAAAGCATAACCACTTGGCGTAAAGATGAACAAAGAAAGTGAAAGTGAATGATAAAGAAACAATTGTGACTATCAAGATTTAACAAGTTATCTCAATAACATTGGAACACTGTAACTGCTCATCTTGATTCATACTTTCTTGATGGGTTTATGATTCTAAGCAAAACCCAAAAAGAGATTAAGCCAAACCTTGGAAAGCTTGAGTTTTTTAAAAAGGTTTAAATTTAAGTTATTGAGGATGATGAAGTGTGTAGAGTCTTGTGGGAGAAGGATAAACAAATGTTAACATAAAAAAATAAAATAAGAACCGATTGAGGAGGTAAAAAGTACACGAAAATGACAAAATTTGAAAGTTTGCTACCTGAATTTGCATAATTTTTATTTGCTACACAAAACTAAAAAACATGAATAGCAAAATACATACTAGTATACTAGTCGGGTACCCGCGCGTTGCAGCGGCGGGTACCCGTGTGATTATATTTTCTGGCGCTAATTTTTTTTGAGGTACTTTTTTTTACGGCGGTACAGTTTTCAGTTACGTAATCAATTTAGATTGAATTAATGATAGCATTAAATATCTAGAAAGAGAATGCACAACAGAGGTACCTGCGCGCCTAGCGACAAATTCTGATTGGTCATTTATTTGTGTCTTTTCTTGTTATATATTGGTGGTCATCATCAGAGTTATTGTTATAAAGGTCTTGTATAATTTTCCACCACAATATAGTATGGTGCAAAGGGGTGACGACAAATAGTTACATGCGAATAGTTCTTTTAACTGTAAAATTAATTTTCGTTTTTTTATTTTTATTTTTTTTTACTTGTAAGAGTGCACAATGTGGTGTACAAACAACACGTCGTTGTCATTTTTAGGAACCAATGACACCGCCATACTGCACCGGTCCCCATGTTGTTTCGGTGCCATTTGCCCCCTCATTGGTTACTTTGCGAGCGTTTTTGCATTTTCCATCTATTTTTGTTTTTTGAGTAACCGAGTGTACTTTTTGTGATGTGTTATGATACTCATATTCATCAATAACAGTTATAGCTAAGAGAAAGTGTTTTATTTATTGTGGTATTGCACATAGCTCTATAAGTGAACAGATGATAAGTCGAAGATGGTACCAAGTTGATGTTTCTTTTACCAACTATTTTTCCAAGATACTATGTTGTATAAACTACGTTGAATATGGATGAAGCACGAATAGGAGGTCAGTCCACTATACTATCTTTATATACTATATCTTTTATATACTACGTTGGTTTTCTCTTCATATATATGTCTACGAATTACGTTAAAAAATCTCTTGAGAAGCATGTCATAAAAATTACGAAAAATACGTCATAATAGTAACTTACCTTCTATATGGGTTTGACCTTTCATACGGCACTTTAAAACATATTTCCGATCTCTGGTTTATACATATTCCATTTCACATGAAAATTTTAAGTTAGTGTACATAAAGTTATTGGTCCCAAATGGAAAGCAAGTTACATAAGTCCAACAATCTGCTTGGTTACCCGCTGGTCTAGTAGATGGACCAAGACTCCATTTTTCTAATTAAAGTGTTATGCTTTTTACAAAGTAGTCAAACACTTCAAAGTTCTGGATTTTACCCCATTTCAAATTTCAGTATACAATATTACCAATAAATGTCAAACATAACTTTTTAGCAAAAAAATACTCTGTAAAACAGTGTGGCAATATGAATCAAACTCAGTTTAAAACTAAACAATGCAACTTAAACTAAATGTTATGCTTCAGTCTTGGAGATTGTTGAGGCAACATGATAAAAATCTCTTTATGTTTTAATGATGACAAATAAACCATCGAAACACATAAAATAACAAACGTTAGCTCAAAATCGCCGGAGCCAATGTCTGCTCCTGGCGCGCTGTCCGCGCGTCAACGCGCGGGTGACGCGCCAGGACACTGTATGGTTCCGGGCGAATTTTGAAAGTCGGCTTTCCCCTTACCCGAAAAATGTGGATCTTTCAATACAGGTATGAATATGTTATGTGCTTAATTGAGAACACTCGAAACAAGCTTTGATACTTGAGAGATCCTACTTTTAAAACACCCATTTACGTGAAAATGCCAACTCATGTTTTCTAACTAAAGCCTCTAGCCAAGGATTTTCTAAACATAGGGAGCTTATATATTACCCCGTGACATCGTGTTGAAGCATCCATATGCTCATATCCCGTGCTTACGTCTTCTCTAATTACGTAACGGGTTTACTCCCTTATTGGTCAAACTAAGTCAAAGGTCACTTTGCGTAAACGCATCCTTTCCCACTTGGGTTATTGATTCGTTGTGTTTTTGGTGTGTAAAACAACAAGTATTCAAAAATATCAACAAAGTGAGGTCAATGTTATCGTGAGTGACAACAAGACGTAGAGAAATACAAGTAAACCTTTTAGGAAAAAGATTACCTCGTAAACTCGTGCAATGTGATATTTTCAAAACCGGGAAAGTGATTTCCTGGGTCGTGTCCCAACGAGGAGTGAATGGAAAGTATCGTGAAAAGATCCGAGATTAAAATGCTTGTATGATAGATTGAGAGAGTTATTTGGTATTATGGAACTACGGGAAATTACAAACAACGAACGAGAAATAAAATAAACGCAACTAAAATAGGAATACAAACAAGGAATGAAAATCAAAACTTAAAAACTACTTAAAATCCTACGGGAATGATAATCGGGAGCTAGGGAATCTTAAAACATAAGCTAAGTTTAAAAACGTAAAAGTTACTTTAAATAAAACGTGAACGCGCAACATAAAACGTGAAAATGAAGCTACACTAGTCCTACGGGTGTAAAAACGAATTTTCTACGATTCAAATGATGAAAGAAAATTTTTGAAAAAAAAAAAAAAAAAAAAAACAATAATTTTTTTTATGAATTAAAAACTAAAATAAAGGAATAAATGATTTAAAAATCCCTAAACTATTCGAAAAAAAATGGAAACTAAAGTAACTTAATACAGATCTAGGAAAATTAAAAGGAAGAGGGAACAGCTAGTAAATAAGCAGTAATAAGCATGCAAAAAGCTGAAATTAAATAAGCTAGACAATTCTACTATTTAATAAATTTAAGGAAACAATAACCAAAACTAAGGATGGCTCAGTTGATGTTGGCTGGTTGTGTTGTGTATCTGAGTGAGCAAACCAGGGTTCGAATCCTGGTTTTGCCACTTTTCTTTTCATTTTTTTTTTCAAAACTTTTTATAAAAATAGATTAAAAACATGCAAACAAACATCTTTAATAACTACCACTGTTTATGAAAATTAACAAATAACAGATTAAGGGGGCAAAATTTAAGCAGATTTCACTAAGGCAAGCTAAGGTACAAATTGACAACTAAAGAGCTACAACAAGAATCTGATGAAAACTAATCTAAGGGAAATAAGCAAAGGGCTTACTAGGGGGAAACTTAATAAGCTAATGGGATCAGATAAGCAGGTGGGGATTAGCAAATAAGCACTAAACCAGCAATCTAAACTAAACTTATACTAGGGTTGCTAAAAAAATGGACAGAGGCATATTAGGGGGTCTAATAAGCGGCTAAAAAAATCTAAAAAATAAACGAAAAATAGCAGTAAGTCAACAAACTATCAAACACTAACCATACCAAATTTTAGGTAAAACGGGCTTGTAACGAAGAAATGAAAAATCAAAAACTTACCAGCTGTTGGGCTGATTTTTGACAGCAAATCAGGGTGAAAATGGGTCAAATTTGGGACTTTTGACCCACAAAAGTCAAAGACCAGGTGGTGCAAACTAATACTAATCTATTTTAAGCTATTGTGAAGCAAATTAAACAACTAAATGAAGCTTTAGCTAAGTTTTCACCTAAAAACTTGTTGTGGCAGTTTTACAACTAGGAAATTAGAACATCAATTGAATTACTCTAAAACACCTTGAAAGTGACAAGTTTAACTTTAAAACAACTAGAAACAATAAACTAAAGATGATTGAAATTAAAAGATTGGTTAGAAACAGTTTTTGGAGGGAGATTTAGCTAGTGCCAAACACCCCTTAATGGGTTTACTGATGAGATTTAAAAAAAAAAAATAAACAATATATGAAGCTAATACTCTGATAGAAGATTGTAAAGCAGACTTCAACTAAACTACATGAACAAAAGAAGCTAGCAAAAATCACTATATAAGCGAAAAAAAAAAGTAGCTGTAACAGTAAAAAAAACTTTAAACTTTCATTGGATTGAATTAAGGAGTACAAAAGATTTTAAATACTAAAGATACTGAAAACTAAAAACTAAAACCTAATGCTTGACTGCCAAAATTGGCTACATCTTAATCTATTTATACTAAAAGGTCTAGGGTTTCACTTGGCCTCTTCTTTGTCCTTTCCTGTGTGTGTTTGTTGTGTGAGATAGAAGCTGAGCTGGATCAACTTGTGCTTTCTCTGGAGCTATCTCAGCCCTTGATGAAGCTTGGTGACTACTCAAATCACTAACAGCCGTGGATCAATTTTATGCTTGTTTGGGATTGCCAGCGTGGCAATGGAGGGGCAACATGTGAAGGGTTGGTATCACGTGAAGGGGGAGGTTTTTGAGGAGGTGATGGCGTGTAGCAGGAGATGAAGTGGAGATGGTGGTTTGACATGGTGGGTATTAGCAGGGATGGGGAAGAAAGGGTATGAAAGGGTCTTTTAACCCTGGGTGGATTTATTAAAAACGTGGGTTGAATTGGGTGTGGTGATGGGCTGGAAGTTATGTATTTGGCTAGGTTAGGATTAAGGATAGGTTAATGGGTTTTAGGAAGTATTTGTTATTAGTTAGTAGGATTAGTAAAAATAACTAATAGGTGATTTATAAGAACTGATTTTGTAATAAAAATAGATTTTGTACTTTTTTTTTCTTTTTTCTTTTCTTTTTTTTTTTAATATAAACAATAATAATAATAATAATAATAATAATAATAATAATAATAATAATAATAATAATAATAATAATAATAATAATAATAATAATAATAATAATAATAATAATAATAACAACAACAATATTAATAAGTAAACTTAATAATAATAACAAAATACTTAATAAAAAGTCTTAACAAAAAGGTTTTTATGATTTTATTTCGAAAATGGTTTTTGGAAAAGGGTTTTGAAAATGATTTTTCGTTTAAGCTTTCGGGGTAAAAAGGGTAAATTGGTAATTTGGTGTCGGGTGAGGGGTATTTTGGTCATTTTGGGTTAAGGTTAAGGGTAAAAAGTGATTACGGGTTTTGGTTTGGTTTTCCACACTCCCCTCAATGTTACATTCCCGGGATTGACCTTGCCTTTGACTTTTCGTCATTTTCTTCGATATAAGCTCATTTGGTGTCGAGTCGATCCGGTAATGCTCCATTTCGCTTCGTTTCCCATCCAAACTTCGGCTTTGCTCACTTTTGCCTTGTTTTCAATCCTTTTGTACCTGAAATACACAAAAACGCACTCCAAGGATATTTGTAACATTATATGGTCATTTTTGGGTGTTTTTGGTTGTTTTGGCTCGTAAAATGAAGTAAAAGATATGTGTAAAAAGGCACATATCACTCCTTATGTAAAAGACTAGCGAAAGCTTTTAAGCTGCGCATGTATAAAGTCAAGTACGGGAACTTTGCAGATTCGTAAGAAAGAATTCGCGTTTTATAGCTCCTTGTGTACAAGACTAGCACAAGCTTATATGATTATCAGTGGTTAAGGGAACAAGCTAGGGCTCAACACGCCCGGTCAAGTCAAACTTT
The DNA here is from genome assembly GCA_014162995.1 of Artemisia annua. NCBI lineage: Eukaryota > Viridiplantae > Streptophyta > Magnoliopsida > Asterales > Asteraceae > Artemisia > Artemisia annua. The sequence goes on from LBNU01015398.1 coordinate 110,600, forward strand.
TATTCCTACTCTCGCCAGCTGGAAAATCAACACGGTGTCAAAACACTTATTATATTTTTGTACTTTTTTCAACTTTTTCACATTTTTTTGTGCTTTTTCACATCATTTTCATCAAAAAAAATTTCATCATTTTTCAAAATTTTCAAATTTTTCAATTTTTTTAGAAAAACGGGGTTGCGAGAGTAAACGACAAAGGTGAAAGTGCAAGGTCAAATCGAATCGAAGATTTACCCCCCAGACTAAAGATAAAGATTGTCCTCAATGTTTCAAAGGTAAGGGTAATCCTAACAAAAATCTAGGCCGTTTATTAAGTATGCCAAAAGATAAACGTTAGTCAATAAGATTAGGATATTGGATTTCCCATATAAGCAACGATGAATGAGACTCGAGTGGAGAAAAGACAAAACCACGAGCACGAGAGTCTTCAAACTTCGGGCAAATCCTGGACATAAATAACAACCACAAAACACGAGAAATGGAAGAGGTCGCCCTTCCTCACGTCACTTATTAGTAAAGAAAATAGAAAGAAGATAGAAATGATAAGCATGGGGTGCCTCCCACGAAGCGCTTTGTTTTTTAACGAGTCGTATAGCTTAGACTCGCCCCGAATTTACTTAATCATGGGGGAGCAAATGGACACCCGGCATGAAAAATGAAGATGCCGGGGTCAAAGACGGTATCCTCACTCCCGGTGGAGTGGAAAAGTACATAAGTCACATCATATGTGATGAACGGGAGAAAGATTTTTATAACAATTAAGATCAAATCACCGTTTTCAAAGACAATTTTTTCAATTTCTTTGTTTTGCATTTCATCTTTAAAGCTCATTTTGTAATACAACTCATCCATGTGAGTTTTCTCAAAAAGTGATATACCAGGTTTGAAAATTTTATCCTCAGAGAGGAATGAGTCGGAAATATCAACCACGGTAAAATTTTCAGAAGAAAATAAGTCACTCTCGGGTGACAAAGAGGGAAGAACATTTTGTTCAAATAACTCATTGATCGAATTCTCAATTCCCGGTGGAAGAGGATCAATGGGAGCAAGTTCACCGGATAACTTCTCGTGAAGAGAATCAATCATATTATGTGAATCCTGGACCTCGGGTTCCATTTCGGACTCATCACAAGGAATATCGAAGATTGGATTATTTAGAGTAAATTCCAAACCGAAATTAAATAACGGATTTGTGAAAGTCATATTGAATGTTTCGGAAACCCTTGGAACAAGGTCATCAATATCCTTAGGATGATCGAATTCAACTTCCTTCGGAGGGTGAGAAAGTGATTTGTCATTTTCTTCATTATTTTCTTCTTCTAAGCTGACGAGCTCAGAAGGTACTTCGTCCGCATAATCGATGTCTCCACAAGATAAAGATTTATCTTCGTCGGAATCGGAGAACATCTCATTACTATCATTCGGATTGTCAAGAGGAGGTAACTCAAACTCTTCTGCCGTATTAAAATAATGTTTTTCGAGATCGCTTAAAGAATCCTTGAGCTCAGGCTCCAAAGGATCTGACGGCTTAACAATCTCAGTCGAATTAGAATCATTATGAAAAGCATCGACTTCTTCCAAAACGGGGTCACTTCCCTCATCCAGTGTGAAGGAAGGATGGGAAGACTCGGGGATGATAGATTCAAGACTCGAAGAACATCTTGAAGAATCTGGAGGTGGGACAAGTAGTGTGCTCTGAGATCTAGGAATTTCCACCACTTCCGTTATGGTCTCCGGTTCTTGTTCTTGATAAACGTGAAGATAAGGCAAGTCGTTCTTTTTAGACATCATTTTAAGCTCAGCACGTTTGTTTGAAAAACTCTTAACCGTAAATCGAGGAAGGTTATGATCAATTTTTGACGGTTTAGGAGGAACAATTGTAGGCTTAGATTCTTGGACAACCGTAGGTTGGACTTATTTAGCACTTCCATTGCTAGTGGAAAGTACCGGGTCCTTTATCTCCTCAGTTTCTCGTTCCATTTCCATCATCGGAGAGGGAATAGGAATCGAAGGTTCATCTTCACCGCTCTCCTTACGAATCAATATGTCCGATAAGGTTTGGAGAAAATCATTAAGTGCATCATGATCAATTATGTCAGTGATATCGATATGAGGTTGTGATGGAGTTACTCGGTATTGTGGAGTATGGTCATGATGAGAACAATCATTATTGCCACAAGGATACAGATTCCTTGTTTGACAACCGGTGCTAAAGTGTGGACCTCCACAATACTCACAACCATGTTGTTGTTGTGACGGATTCGGCTCATAATAAACATTTTCAAACACTAGGCCAAAAATGACCTTTCGTCACACATGGTCATTTTTGAACGGTCACACGGTGACATTTTTACGTGACTAAATGTACCAGCCTTAAATAAACAGCCACACTTGATCTGACTTGTGTGACCATTTCATAAAATATTTGTCACGCATTTGTGTATGTATGTGACTAGAGGGTAACTGGTAAATATTTTTCGACATTTTATTCACTTTTAATTCGGGACGT
>LBNU01015398.1:114416-146391 GCA_014162995.1 Artemisia annua
AAAAACTAATGTTAAAAGCCAAAGATATCGTGTTTTTGTGTTTATGACTGTGCAGGTAAGGATATTGCAAAAACATCATGAAAAGCAACCTAAAAGCCCAAAACGAGCACGAGATGTGGAAAAGAGTTTGAAAGTGAAGTAAAAGATGAAATCTCTTGTGAAAAGCCCGTGAAGACGAATTATTTCTCAAAGGCTCAAGAAAGTAAAAGAGACGCTTAATCAAGCTCAAAGATGATTATGAAGCTAAAACTTTCTAAATCCGAGCAAGTGATCACTTTTATACTATTGAAGATCTTTGGAAAGCTCGTCAACACATCACCTCAAAGTTACAAGGACTCTAGTTGTAGTTTTAGAAAGTTAAATAGCGTCGTATCTCTAGTTTATGCTTTGTATTCACAAAATTAGAAAGACTAAGGGGCTAAGTGCAAAATGAAAAGAAGGTTTAGCCACCATGGCTCCCTTAAATTGTGACAACCGGTAATTTTGGGACCTTTTCTAAATTCACCGCATTATATTTTTATAAACATGAGAATTGAGTTATCGATAATCCATTGAGTTTTGAGAGAATTGCGTGAAAAGTTTGGAATTTATGGGAAAACGTACATTTCGTTACGTATTAATTAGGCTAAACAAGTACTTCGTGTAGGCACTATATGACTTGGCACTAGGAACTCTAACGTGATGCGTATTTTATAAATAACGGTTACGGTGATTTCGAGTTTTTGATTTAGTTTTATGAGCCATGAGTGGTAAACGTTTTGAAGTGATTTTATTCACTAACCGAACTATTTTAACTTACGAGGAATTGTTTTTAAATATGAACGGAGGGTATTGAACGACTTGGTGTGGTGACCGATATCCTTATTAACCTTATAAAATATATGTGACGGGAGAGATGTGAGAAAAATAAAAGTTTTGGGTATCCCAATTACACTAGTTTATGAAGTTTAGAACTAGAAGGACCATTTGCGTCACATACCCAAACTACTCACACTAATAAACCCTAACCCTAATCTAATATATCATTTCCATCATCACATCTCACACATCTCTCTCCCTTCCTCTCTTTGCACCCGTCGCCGGCCACCCCTACGCCGCCACCACCGCCGCCGTTACACCCACACCACCACCATCAAAACTTGTTAAATCCAACCCTCTATCACCCTACATACCACACGCGCCTAAAAACTAATTCCACCACCTCTTTTCTACCACACCGCCACCCACAAACCATCACCACCACCTCTTTATTTGTTTTGGTACATAGATCTACAAGAAAAAGGTAGGTTAAAGGTATTTTTGCGTGGGTTGACTNTACGCCGCCACCACCGCCGCCGTTACACCCACACCACCACCATCAAAACTTGTTAAATCCAACCCTCTATCACCCTACATACCACACGCGCCTAAAAACTAATTCCACCACCTCTTTTCTACCACACCGCCACCCACAAACCATCACCACCACCTCTTTATTTGTTTTGGTACATAGATCTACAAGAAAAAGGTAGGTTAAAGGTATTCTTGCGTGGGTTGACTCACGTACGAGTCAAACCCCGCTTGTTTCTTCATCTTGGGTACAAAAACTTGATGGGTTTTATGTTTTTAAACATCTTGGTCACGTTTGGTATCGAATTGATGTTGTTTGGGGTCGGATTTATGCTCGGTCGTGGTCAAACCGTGGGTCAAACCCACGATTTGATAATGTTTTTGTTATTTTTGGTCACTAGTGGATTTGGTACATAGTTTGGTTGATGTTTGATTGATTTTGGGTGAATTAGTTTAAGATTCTTGGAGTGATGTTGTTGTTTTTGTTGTTTGGTCGTACGGTAGGCTCGGCCTAGCCGAGATGAGCCCACGCCGAGACCCTAAGGTCACGGTTAGGGTAGGTTTGGTTCGTTGAGGGGTCAAGCCGAGACCTCGTGGTCGAGGTTTGGTCCTAGTGAGCCAACGTGTATGATTACTTAGTATCGTAATAAGTTTAGTTGTTTGTTGTGGCTTATTGAAAATTTTAACGTATGAGGCTATATGGAACTTGCGGTAAATGAATTAATTGGTAATGGTAAAATATTGAAAGTGACGGAATATATATGTTTATACTTATATGGGTTAATTGGTATAAATGATTGTTGACGATATATTAATATAGTTGTGGATAATTTGGCTATATGAATTATATGAACTTGATGGTTATGTGTATATATATTGCGACTAACGTTTGTTGTGATGTGTTATTGACATGGAAGCTTGGTTACGGAATATGGAGTTATAAGGTTGTGAACTTTTAGTATGACGGAGATAGGATTAGTACGAGAGCCGTAGTCGGCCTCGCGTTATTGAAGTTTGGAAAGTGTGATTGGATATCGGGATATATTTATTGGATTGATTGTTTATGACGTTATTGTGAGCAAGTTGAGGTCGCCTAGACTCCCTAGTCTTGGTTGGCTTCAACGATGCCGTTACATGAGATTTTGGACTTGGACTAGTTATGTGGACCGGGAAGTCATGACTCGGACACGTGGACTCGAATAAATAATAATTCGTTAATATAATTTANAATTAAGAACGGCGGATGACCGAGTCTAGAGTGGATCAGAATCGGTGCGCTCTCATTATTCTCAGTGCGGACCTTTATTTAATAAATATTATAAGAATTCATTATTACGAGTTTAAGACGGAAATCTTAAAAATGGGATCCTACGGGTTCGATAACAAATGGTTGATTTCGAAGTGAGATTATTAATATCGAGCAACGCATATCAGTCCAAGATTAGTATTCTTTGTAGACCGAATATCTTGACCTTATTTTGAGTAAGTTATGAGTTTATTTATCGGATAGACTGGGCCATAATATTTGTGTTGGACCTATTGGACGGACGACGCCAATAGTCAGCCATAAAGATAATTAAGCATGTGACAGATAAATTTATCCTAATAATCGACTTAATTTTTTGATTTTTAATAACTAAGGGGTAACTAGTAATAATTTTTTTCCTGTTTCAATTTTTGTTGGACTTATTGATAGATTTATAAGCGTCGACCATGTTTGCGATGCTTATCGATCCATAGAGGTCATTCATCTTGACTGAACTTTTGCGTCTATTCGATTGCTTCTAATATTAAATGTTTACGACGCTATGTGATATTTGACTTTCGTGATATATGACGGAGTAGATTTCATTTTGTTAATCGCATATGTATTGATGTGCGGTATGATTATTTGGCTTGAGTCATTTGGTCGGGACAAGGTCTCTGGACATCATACCAAACATACGAACGATACGAGCGATGACGAAAACCTTTAAAAGAATTTTTCTTTTGGATAAATAAACGAAAATACTCGGATACGGAATAAATGATTTCGAGAAATTATATTAAAGTAGTCTAGATACTGATAGGTTTGCCGAGCATAAGTTCTGTGATCTACCTGCTTCTTTTGCTAATATATTATCTGATTGTGCTTACACATGAGGTATTTCATAGCCCCACTTTACTCGTATTTTATATCATTTGATGCTTTCCTAAATGGGGGAGAACATGCACTGTGTTTCTTGCTAACTACAACTGGTTCGGTTTTGCTATTGTGTGGACTATTTAGGTAGACGGGTAGGTCGTTACCCTAGAGCTAAGCGTCTGACCTAGTATTGGAAAGACGCTATCAGCGGCTAAGGTCGGGGCGTCTGGTTCTTGCTGCAGCCTGACTAAGTGACCGCTGAGAGGCCCTGCTCACCCATGACATTTCATCTTTCCTAAGATGATACACGATGATAAGATGAGATGGGATTTGATTGTGATTTCGTGAGTTATCCTGACTCAGTTACACATAGCCTAAATTTCTTACAGGTCCCGTAATCTGATTTATGCGTTAACCATATCGAACTCCACAAGCGAAAGCTGACCTTTTTAAGCAGTATTTCTCAGGTATTAGAAGTCCCTTGCTTTCACTATGACAACGGTTATGCGCTTGGATCTTGCTGGGTTTGAACACGATGGAACTCTGTATTCTATTTTGGACTATTAACTTTTATTAACTATGGCTTTTCTTCAAAAGATTTGATAATGTAAATGCTAACCTATGTTGACCTTCGTTTAGCATTGCATCTATGAATATCTTTATCATTCTTGTGAGATACCGAATCCCGTAGCACCCCGAAGCTTGAGTCTTCCGCGTCGAATTGTGGGTTACACAGCGATAGTAAGTTCTGACTTACCTTGTCTGCCCTCTTAGATTTAGTAACGTTTCATAATTTTTGGGAGAAAATTTTAACGTCGACCTCTGAGTCGTCTCTCCAGCGCAATAATTTTCTTCTAAGATTAATCCCCCTATTCTCGGTTAAGGAGCGCCTGGCGCACAGTGTTGTCACACAGTGGGGTGCGTTTGATGGAGTGTTAAGAGAGTGCGGCATGGTAAGTTCATTCAGGTATTTGGGACCACCGTCGGTGGTCTGAGAGTCTCCGCAGGCAACTCTACTGTTGGAGGAATCGGGGGTGTCCCAGATTCTGGTGACCAGGCTGCCACTGGTTTCCGAGTACTGCCTAGAGGTTAGATCTTATAGTCTTCTCTACTGGGGTCACCCGTGTTTTTTCAACTGCGGAGTCCGCTGGCCTGACGCTTTTTGTGTTTCGTCATCCTAGTTCTTAGTGTAGGTTCCACTTGGCGCCACTATGTTGATCAAAAGGTTGGGGTTCTTGTTGGTTCCTGTTCTCCGTACCAATTATATCTTAATGCTTTGGAGACCTGGCACTAAAGAGAGCGAAACAGACACGTATAGCATCGAGGATTTGTTTTCCCCCTGATTTCATCGAGCGTGAGAGTAGTAATAGATTTAGGCGTGTGTTGAGAGTTAGGTAGTAAGTCGTACCTTTGACGAGAGCTATGATGCCCTATATATACACACGGAACCGATAAGGTTTCGTGTTCCTCACTCTTCGGTGTATCCACCGATATCGGATATTTGATACATATCTCCTTATTAGGAGATATCCTATATCTAATCCATAAATAACTTTGGGTTCGGGCCTCGTGAGCCCAAACCATTATCATAATAGCCCACACGTAGTGGGCTTAAATGTTAGTAATGTTTAATACTCGGGTTCGTGACCCGAGTATAGACTATACGTCATCAAATATAAAACTCCCATAGGAAGTAAAGGCCATCAATACCCACTTGCTGCCAAAAAAACAATCACGGATGCATTAACAATTCTGGACCACTTGGAATTGTAGAGGAAATGAGCCAACTTGCAGACACTAAACCAAACCGCAGTACACAGCTATTGCCAACTTGCAGCTGTACACCAGCACAGAAACTGATGAAAAAATTCAACTAATGTTGCTATATCTATCACTTTATCTTTATTTGATCTTTGAAATATAACGTATAAATGCGTACAATGATGTGTAATTCAGCACCATATACTAGTGTGGCAATCCAACTTATTTACTTATATATGGGGTATTCGGGTTAAAAAACGGGTCAATGGTAAAATAAAAAAAAAATGTCTTAAAAGGAGAGATCAAATGGGTCAAAGGTCACCCATAGTGTATTTTTAGTGCATCAAATTTTTTTAAGTCAGATAAAATGATATATACTTTTATGCAATACTATTAGAGACAGTTACTATTTACTAAAAAATTAGAGTAAAAATGTTTCGGGTCAGCCATTAGCTTTTTACCAAAACAAGCCCATTTTGCCACATCGACACAATACTTATTTGGAATACCTAAGATGTTATGAATATGATATTCAGTGAGTCAGCATTAACTTTAGCTTCACACATATTCCCTAATTTCAAGGTCCACCTTCACCAGTGCGAGCAGTCTCCAAAGCTTTATGTATTCTGAATCCGCCCATTTTACCCAAAGATTTACTCAGTTAAATCCATGGGTAGCCATACCTTCAATATATAATCTGCAGGATAATTGAGGCCATCTCTACTATCTAAAACAGCAGCCCATGAAGATCCTGCAATTTATGTATGTTTAATATGTCATTATACAAGAACTATCCATATATAACATGTAACGAATAATAGACCTGAGTTGAACCAGACATCCATCGTATCAGTCCCATTGACATAATATGATGCTTTATCACGATACAATTCTTCTACTAGCATGTAACACTGCCCTTCTGGGAAATGATTGCCCTCATACTTGGCACATTGACCAAAAGTTCTTATCGTAAGATAAAAACTAATATTCTAAATTCTGACATATATAATGGCCATTAAGTTTGATCCAACGGCAATTTAATTTATAGAAATAAAAAGTTAATGGCAAGCACGTATTGAAACAAAATCTGTAGTCGTCATTAAGTTAGTTAGATTTTCTCTGTTCGTATCCTGTTTGTTTTTTTTACTGTTCTGATGTTGTTAACGCAAAGGGAGTTAAGAACTTTGGAAGTGAGAGATTTTGAGTTCAGGATACCTGAGATGTAGACCGTACGAGTTTGCTAATCACGTTCACTACAGCCTCTCTGAATCTCTCAACGGAAGCAAACCATTGTCCAGTTGCCCAAAATATCATAGGCTTTTTAGTTTATATGAATTCTGTGGTAATAAAGGGTATCATTAACTTGATAAATTTACAGCAGACATTAGCAGTTGGTGTGAACATATCAGACTAAAGTTACTAAGCCTAAAGGTCAAACAATCTCTAGCAGTCAAAAGAGTTGAGAAAAGTGGTTTGGGCAGATGAATTATAAGCTGTAGTAGCAATTAAAAGATTCTGAATGATATTGGATCAATGAATAAGTATAGGTTAGAACTTTTGATTTGGATGGGGGCTAATGAGATGTGAAAGATGAAGCTGCTTTGCCCTAACAAATCTTAAAGTTGTGATAAAACATGTACAGGATATATGTGGTTCAACTCTATGTGATCTCTAGATGTGGATGATGCCGTCTAAATTCTGCAGTCCATGTTGTTAATGGTGTGAGGAGGGCTGAATGCAAATTGACAACATGGTTATACAGTTTTAGTAGAGGAAATGTAGTTTACACTGGTTGATTTCCATAGAGTTGTAGTCTTCTTTGCTTTAGTTCATGTGTGTCTGTGAGGATGTAAGCTACAGGCATCATATGAATTAGAACTAGTAATCAAAGTGTATTTTTAATGCATAACATTNTTTTTTTTTTAACCAGAACCCGCCCATTTTGATACCTCTTACAGTTTTGCTCATAAATCTTTTAAAGTCTTCATACATGCTCATATACATCTTCCCAAATCTACAGTATAATTATCGGGAATACCTGAGATGTTATGAATATGCGATTCAGTGAGTCAGCTACAACTTTAGGTTCAAACAGCACAGATTCAACAACAACAAATAAATAAATAAATAAAACTTTAGGTTCACACATATTCCTTAATCTCGTAGCAAGGTTATTCACAAAGGAATGGAGGCACACCTTCTCCTCCAGCTGGAATCAATGAATTCGCCGGTGCAAACACTCTCAAAAGCTTTAATTACCTCCGTTCTCAACTACAGAAAATTCATACAGATTAGATGCAGGTGCAGTGTCGTAAAATTCTTTAGCCATAAACAGTCGATGTAAAGATTAATATATCAAAGGTATTAGCAGCAAGACATTATTGTGGTTACCTCGAGTATATTTCCGCCAAAATATGTCTCTTCCTCACGAGAGGCAAGCCATCTTTCTTTTACTGCAGGCCATTTTGATCCAAAAATAAATTTAGCTACGTCAACATTGTCAATATTATCTTCGAAACTGAGATTTTGCCACACATTTACTGCGTGATTGACGTTCAACAAAAACAAAATACAAAACTAATACTCTGTTTTTCACCTGGGATATTTAAAAGAACTGATAGCTTTTATAGCTATCTTTGATGCTTTTTTCAATGCTTTCAACTGAAGCAGAGAATGCTGATTGATCTCAGGAATACGGTAATGCATAAACTATATTTAAAACCAAAATATATCAGAGAAATATATGAAAAACATACTTTCCAATCATGAAGAACCGCAAAGTTCCTTGTTTTCTGTAAATGTCCAATATTTGTCAAAGAACCAGAGATCCAATCAACAGGTCTGCTGTAGAATCGACACTTGAAACCCAAAGCTTAAGCATACCCGCTCAATAGGAAGGTTCCTCCTAGAGAGAACATTGGAAAACAATCGCTAACCTCTTGATTCTTCCCTCCTTCAATTACAGTACGTGGATCAACGACCTTACCCAAAGATATAAGTAATAATTATAATGCAATCAGTTCTAGATACCTTTGGTTGCAACGCTGGTCCATAAAGAGCTTTGAAACCAACCCCGATGCTGATCGGTATCTTCAACATATAAAATTGAGGCCATCTCTACTTTCTAAAACAGCAGCTCATGAAGATCCAAAAGTGTATATGTTTAATAGGTCAATATACATGTCCAAATGAACTTAACTGATATAAGAACTGTTCAAATTTAACATGTAATTAACAGACCTGACCTGAAATGGAACCAACATCCATCGTATCAGTTCCCATCACAAAATCTGATGCTTTATCACAATAGCTTTCAGGAACAAATTCGTTTACTAACATGTACTACCCTGCATCGCTGCCCTTTTGAAAAATGATTACACTTGAATCAATATAATCTTTTATCAACCAATTAATGTGCAAATCGTTTCAGTTTATTCGCACAAAATCCGTAGCAAAACCCACAGCCAAACAACTAGATGTACACTATCACGTACTCACTTGTAATGACTAATAAGACAGTTCATCTCCACAAAAAAAAAGGCCATTAGCACTAGTGAAACAACTAGACGTACACTATCACGTAGAACAATTCTAAACACAAGTCTCAATGGTCTATGCATCTAGCTAATTAACATGACCAATTTACAGCATTAGTGAAACAAACATTTGGTGTGCAACTTTATTTTTTTTTATCGACATATAGTTTATGCATCTAGCTACATTTTTTAACCTCTGTTTCCAGGACTACTTGAATAATTAACAAATAATTTGCTCTCACACCAACAGTTGCTATACAAGTATACAATAATACAACCCAACTCTCATAACCCAATTAACACACATGAATCTTAAACTCTATAAGCATTAAACAATTACCATCTTCTTGATCACTCCCAATAAAAACCTTCAAAGAAAGACGGGTCAGAATCCACTCGACAACCTATAAATGATTCCGGTGTCCTCAGTGACCAAATGCATTTGATATACACAAACGGTCTAAGCTTCCTAGAAAAGTGATCCATCTTTAAAGACTCTCCTTTACTCTGGTGTATCATTCCATTGCCTGAAAATTAACTTGTCATAGATGGATGACTGATTTATTACTATGTTAAAAAAAGGTGACTCGAAATTATATCGGTTAGCTGGGATGTTGCTACCAGTATCAAGGCAGGTATTCAATAGATCGATCTACGGCTAATTCTTTGTCCTAATACAACTCTAGTTTGTTTTCTATACTTTAAAATTAAACACATAAATAGAAGTTATATATCACTGAAGAGGGAACTAAACTTTTACAATACCTTTGCCAACCGCAATATTAGTTGCCACATAAACATACATATATAAAGTGATTTTAAGCATAAATAAGATGAACCTTAGCTTCAAACAAAAATTTTATGATTATCCAGAGCAACAAATAGACTAAATAAGGCAGATGGTTCTTTTACAGTGGCCTAAACTCGAGGCCACATACAACGAGGCCCGACATAGTTCCTTCATGGCTTGTAAATTTCATATTCATAGAAAGAGAGTCATCCTTGAATTCATGAGTTGAGTTAAATTTCCACAGTTGAATCTCCATCCATCCGTCTTCTCTTTGTTTTGGAACCCGAGTTATATCATTTATATTCAATAGACTTGGGGTTATAAAATAGAGAAATTCCACCTCGTTGTTTTCTTGGTGGAGTACATCTCGTACTTTCACTGGACAATGCATTCCCTGGCAGTTTTCTGAAAGCTTGAAAAGAAGGTAGCACACGTATTCCGTATCTGGTGACAACATTTGACTTTCAATTGTGCAATTGATATGAAATACTTGTTGTGGTAAGAACTCAATCACCCAGTTAAATCTGCATGGGATACATAAATGGTTACATGCATCGTAAAATAAAGAGTGACATTTGAAGACACAGAAAGGTGAAACTTTTTTCAACTATTCCAAATGATCAATATTTTATTAGACAGAAAACAGAAGATTAACTGGGACCTTAAACTCTCAAATACTTTTGTATGATTTTTTATTTTATTTTATTTTATTTTTTATTTATTTATTAATATTTTGGTTAGAATAGATGCACACATACTGAATGCACAATTAGGTTAGGTTTAGATGTTCAATGATAATGTAACAAAGTTGGTTCAAAAAAATAAAACCTGCAGTGAGGTGATCTTCTTGAACTATAGAGATTCGCATTAGAAAATTTGTATATTGCTGCCTTTGCTGAAAGCATAAGAAAGTTCTTCCCGTTTACATTGCCCAACCAGAACAACTCATCATAGTTTATGTACTTCTTACATATTTCTTTGAACTTGGTTGGCAATTGTTTCAGTTGACCCAAACTAAAGTTTGATTTAAGTACTTGTGGGACTTCATTAAACATTCCAATGTTGTCATGTTTCACCTGCATAAAAATAATGTTATTAACATGTAGCATTAAATATGAGCTTAATAATACGTCCACCACTTTTATACAATATAAACAAATGAATATAGATCGGAACAAAGGAATATTTTCTAACTTACATTCTCAATTGCTCGAAATTCAACGCCTTCAACATAAATCACAGTATCTCCACAATAGTATGATGAAAAGGACTCTATTAAGAACTCAATAACGACATCTTCATTCTGATTCAAGAATCGGTCCAACTCAATCATCATCCACTCGTTGTCTCTCCATGTTGCAAAATATGCATTTAGACTTTCGTGTCCCTTTCTGTACTTTAGGTTAACATACACAGGTTTACTTGAAAAGTTTCTTGAATCACAAAATTTGAAGACTAAATAGACCCCATAAACAACATTAGGAGATAAAAACTGAGCTCTTGTCTTTATTTCTATGTTCAAGTTGGAAATATCTAACATCTCAACTACTGTCCCAAACCTGCACATATTATAAATATTCAAGTCTAAATCAGTCATAGCCTTTATATCCATACACTTCTACTTTTGAATTTCGTAATTTATTGGAACAAGAGTTTAAATACTATATTAGAACTTAGTGTACCAGACAAATCTCTATTTAAATAATGGTGAGAATATTATAAAAAGTACTATCAAGATGCTAGCAAATTTTATAATTCACGGTCATGAGAACAGAGGACCCAAATAGGTTATAAAATTATAGTTCTCATTGTTGATATATATGTATGCAGGACTAATCTTGTTATTAACCTGATGAGATGAGGTCTGAAGTGCAAAACAAAAAGGATTAGCAGTTCTAGCATAATAGAGTCAAAGGGATTCAAATATGTTTTGTGTAAGTGCAGGCTGTCATTGTGATAAGCAAGTGTATTACAGGGGCAAAATGTGAACTTATTCAAAGGGGTTCTTAAGTTTGATCCTATTTGATCATAATTAAATTAATAATCATGTTATGCTACCGTAAACAACTTTTCATGCATTAAACGGTAAAGAGAATAACCTTATACTTTAACATTAAAAACCATAACATAATTTTACCAATAATGCATATGTTTGCATATCACCTAAAACTAACAAAGGTGGAGAGGTAAAGAGAATAACCTCGATTCTGAAAGAGATTTCCACTCATGTGGACAACTGTTTATGTAGGAAAACTTTGTGGCTGAAACCATTTCATTTCTTTCTCCATTACCAACAAATGACAACAACTGTATACAACCGAAATACAAATCAGACTCAATGTGTATAATGTATAAATGCACGTGTGATTTTGAATTATCTCTCAATAAGGATATGATACATAGAAAATGGGAAACAGATAAACGAGATACAAGATTGAATTGATTACCACTTTGTCCTGTTGAAGGAGGATTCCCTTAGAAAAAATGTTGTAAAGTTCCTCTTTCTTTTTGGTAGAATAGATTTCAGGACACTTTGACATCTGGATTATTTCTTTATAGTCTGTGGGCAATTTGGGCTCCCATTTCTCATAATTTTCCTGTATATACATTAATTAGTTAAAGGCCATAGTTTAAATATATACGAATAAAAAGTTAGCCAGTTTTGTAAAAATATAGAAACTTACCTGGAATTCCAATGCTTTCTTAAGCTGTATGACCACTTCATTAGCTGTTGGCCGTCTTTCTCTCCTGTGATGTATGCATCGATAGGCAATCCTTGCAAATGTATTAAATGACTGCGTCTCAATTTGTTCCTTTATACCCTCAAACACTAGCTCATCAAGTTTTCCTAAATGATAGTGTCGTTTAGCCAAAAAGGGTAAATAAAGATACTCATCATCTAGTTCTACGCCTGATAGTTTCCCACACAATATGTCAAATAAGACCGCACCCAATGAGAATATATCAGACTCTTTGGTTAAGAAGCCTGTTTTCGAGTGTAGTGGGTCACAATATCCGATTGTGCCTGTAACATTGTCGGTGACATAGTCTACATTCTGATTTATAACTTGACATACTAAGGAAAGCACAAAACCACTAATCTTTGCTTTCCAGTCATCAAATAGTAGAATGTTGCTGCAGCTGATATCCCTATGTATTACTATTTCTGGACTTGAAACAGTTCCATGAAGAAACTCCAACCCAATTGCAATATCGATGCATATTTTAAGCCGCATCACCCATGTAAGACTATCATCGCTCAAGTACTTATCAAGACCACCTCTGGATGCATACTCGTACACAATAACTTTTTCATCCTCTTCATCACAGTAACCTACAAGACCAGTGACATTTTCATGTTTATACTCCGTAAGGATTTCCAGCTCTGTCATAAATTCGGTTTCTTTTGCAACAGACTCCTTATTTAACCGCTTTGCAGCAATGATATTATGTCCATAAGCGTGAGTAACTACTCCTCTGTAAATGTCCCCAAAATCTCCATCTCCAATGATATTTTCTTGATTGAAGTCTTGTGTGGCTAACTTTACGTCTTCAAGTGAGAGTTTAAGGTTGTCCTTATGGTTCTCCTGTGATTCATGGGTCAGTAAGTTGATTTGATAAGTAAAAAAGAAACTGAAACTACTACGTGCTATGTAAATTTTCATTGTGACTTACCTGACAGTTTAACGCTTTTTTGAGTTCTTTGATGACAACTTCTATTGTTGGACGTTGCTCTTGAGTTTCTGCCACACATCGAGATGCGATTTCTAAAAAGATGTCCAAAGACTCTTTATTGGGACCTTTACAAAAGACATGTTCATCGGTCTCCTCCTTTATCTGGTGATCAACAATTTCCATTATTGTTCCCTTCTCAAAATGATCTCTTGCAATGGGAGCAATTCCATTCTCATTCACCTCAGTGTATACAGAATCATAGGCCAACCTCCCGGTCAAGATCTCAAGCAACACTACTCCAAACGAGTAAATGTCTGATTTCTTATTTAATCTACCAGTCTTCTTATATTCTGGATCCCAATACAAAGGTGTGCCTGCAATGATATTGGTATAGATAGTGCTAGCCACTTGATTTTCTGGGTGAAATTTGGAGAGCCCAAAATCCGCAATCTTTGCCTCCAAATTATCTCCCAATAGAATATTATCGCTCTTGATATCACGGTGTATCATCTTTTGTTTGCCATGATCTGTGTTGCTGTGAATGTAATTCAAACCATGTGCAATATCAAGACATATATGCAGACGTTGCATCCATGTAAGAATAGTCATCTTATCACCGCTTCTCAAATAGTTTTCAAGACTTCCTTTCGAAGCATGCTCATAAACCAGGATCATTGCACCATTACCTTCATCACAAAAACCAAGAAGAGAGATTATATTCTCATGCTTACAAGTAGTTAGAGTTTCAATTTCTACAATGAACCCTTGTTCTCCTCGTTGATTGTGAATGCGCTTTATGGCTACCGTGCTTCGTTTTCTTGGTAAATCACATTTATCCACCCCTTCTATCGACGAGGAATTGCTGCTATCAAAATGTTCAAGATCTGCTTTGTATACTTTACCGAATCCGCCAGACCCGATGCAGTATGCGTCATCAAAATTGTTGGTAGCCTTGTTTATATCATTTAGTCCGATCCTCAAGTGTTCCAAGTTCTTCCCCTGTGACATTATGAAGTTGTGCAACACCACATCAATGCTAGTAAGGATTGGAGTGATATTTTCTCTATAAAGAGAAGAGTTCAACTAAAATAGCATGATAAAGTAAAAAGTGTAGGACAAATTATGGACCATTGTCCATCAGATGATGAACACGATGCAGTTCAAACATCCAGTTTTTTAGATGCAGGATGATGATGCAAATCATGTTCAAGATGATGCAAGATTATCCAGTTTTAAGATGATAAGTTATCAAATTTATGTAGAACCGGTATCATGTAAATTTTTATATAAATTAAAAATCAAATGAAAATTCAAACGTCAGAGTATTAAATAAAGAAACGTGTGGTTTAATTAAAAATGGTTAATCTAAGGTGAAAACAAAACCATTGTCCAAAAAAGTCAAATGGTTAAACTATAAATTAGCTTAAAATAATGGATAAAATCATAACTTCACCCTTTATAATTATAAAATATGAGAATGTTCAAAAGTAATCGGATGATTTGTTTTAAGTTAACTATGAAGAAAATGACTTTCATCCCTAAAACAAACGCCTAAGAAGATGCTTTACATCCTTAAACTAACGCCTAAGAAGATGCTTTACATCCTTAAACAAACGTGCAGATCACATGGGAAAGTCATAACAGACTTTCCCTCCAAAACTCAATTGTATAAAAACCACAACTACTTTCCATTTCCATTATCGAATTCACTTGTATCATTTCTCTATCTTGTAAATGTTCTGTGAACAATTCATCATCTAATAACAAATCCTTTGATAATAACTCGATTCACATTCAGTTCTGTGTGTCTTGTTTATCAATTGTTCTTATTCGAATCTATATTCCTATAAGTACACATATCAAGTGGTATCAAGAGCCCTTTCTTGGCCCCTTTGTTCATCAAGAAGTGTTACCCTGACATTTTCTTGATTCCGGTTATCTTCTCCGGCGAAATTCCGGCAATAATCAAGATTCCGGTACGAAATCAGCCACCACTGATTTCACTATTTTGTTTTACATATTAGTTAGTGTCAATCCACTGTACTGCCACAAGATCAGCTCATTAGTGGTTAAATTCTCTGATTTTGAATAAGCTGGTAAGAAGCAGTGGGATTGAGTGACCCAGAACAGTCCAGTGTTCATTACCCCATTTGATCAGTGATTTATCATTGTTGATGAGTGGTAATGTGACTGGTGTAATGGTGGAAACAAGAAATACATTTAGATCTCAAGATCCTACAATGGATTCTTTGCAAGAAGCAGTTAATGAATTGAAAGATGCCATGGTTGGGATAAAAGAGAGCATGAATGGGTTTTTGATTGGTCAAAATGCCATTAATCAAGAACTTAACAGACTTAAGAATGGAGAAGGTACAATTCGAAATCAAGCAAGTCCATGCCATAATAGCAGTGGTAATCATCAGCAAAGAAATGGTGGTGGAAGAGATATGGGAAGGTTGACAAAGATTGAATTTCCAAATTTCAATGGTGAGGATGTTAAGAGTTGGGTGTATAGATGTAGACAATTCTTCAGGATTGATGGTGTTCCTGATGGAGTGGAAAGAATTGATCTAGTTTCTATGCATGTTCATGATAAAGCTTTGGTGTGGCATCAACAATTCTGCAAAAGATTTGGTGAAGATTGTCACTGGGAGTTGTATGAAAAGGAGGTTTTGAAGAGATTTGGAGCAGTTCTTGATGATCAATTGATGGAATTAAAGAAGTTGAAGCAAGATGGTTCAGTGAAGGAATATCAAGAAAGGTTTGAAGAGTTGTTGAATATGGTGGATTTGGATGAAAAACATGCCATAAGTCTGTTCTTGGGTGGGTTGAAAAATGAAATTAGCCTGCAAATCAGAATGTTCACTTTGGAGTCTTTAACTGATTGTTTCTACATGGCTAAGATGCAAGAACAAACTTTGGTGGCTCTAAAATCAAGGTATTCTCCTATCTTGTCTACTCCTGTACCCAAGATTAGTTCTCATAATACTTTTGGAAGTAGAGGTGCTGCTATGAATGTTAAACCAAACCCTGTTTTAGCTTTACCTAACAGCAAAACAGTGAAGCCAATAACTAGCTATAACCAGAATAAAAGACTCACTCAGAAAGAATATGAGGAGAAAAGGGCAAATAATTTGTGTTTTTATTGTGACCAAAAGTATGTTCCTGGTCATAAGTGTAGTGGACAAATGTATTCCTTGGTTGTATTGGCTGATGAGGAGGATGAGCAGTCACAGGAAAGTGATAAGGAGTGTTTGGAAGAAGAGGAGTATGAGGAATTGACAGAGGGACCACAAATCTCTTTGAATGCAATGCATGGGGTTCAAACTTACAAAACCATGAGAGTCAAAGGCACTATGGGAAAACATGTGATTCATATATTGGTTGACTGTGGATCCACTCATAATTTTGTGAATATTTCAGTGGCCAAAAAGTTGGGATGACAAATTAGAAAAACCTGTCCTCTGGCTGTGACTATGGGTGATGGGTACAACATAGCTAGTACGCTTGTAAACAATTCAAATGGCAGCTACAGGGCATAGAATTTTGTTCTGATGTAATGCTTTTACCATTAGGAGGATGTGAAATGGTGTTAGGTATCCAATGGTTGTCCACACTGGGAGATATGAAATGTAATTTCAAAGAACTAAGAATGGAATTTGTGTACAATAAGAGAAAGATGGTGTTGAGGGATACTCCAAAATCTACTTTAGAATGGATGCCAAACAATAAGCAAAACAAAGTTGTGAAACACTGCAGTCAATCTCAATTGAGCTCTATGTAGTATTGTGTTTTTCCATGTGAAGAAGTAAGATTGATGAGTTTGGAGGGTTTGCAAGCAGAGTTACAACCTGAGTTGCAGGGTGTATTGGAGGAGTTTGATGATGTGTTTGCTGTACCAAAGGAGTTTCCACCTAGCGGACCTTGTGATCACAAAATACCACTGTTGGAAGGTACTAATCCAGTGAATGTTAGACCTTATAGACACCCTCCCACACAGAAGGATGCTATTGAGAACATGGTAAAGGAATTGTTGGACACTGGAGTCATCAGGCCAAGCAATAGTCCTTTTGCTTCTCCAATTGTGATGGTTAAGAAGAAGGATAACTCATGGAGAATGTGTGTGGATTATAGGCAGTTGAATAAACATACTATCAAGGACAAGTTCCCCATTCCAATCATTGAGGAATTGATAAATGAACTGCATGGATCACAAATTTTTACTAAACTTGACCTGAGATCAGGGTACCATCAGATAAGAATGAGTGAAGATGATGTGGCAAAGACTGCTTTTAAAACTCACAATGGTCACTATGAGTTTTTGGTGATGCCATTTGGGTTGACAAATGCACCTTCAACTTTTCAAGCATTGATGAATGAAGTGTTTAAGTCATTTTTGAGAAAATTCACTTTGGTTTTCTTTGATGACATATTGATCTATAGTAAGAGTTTGGAAGAGCATGTAACTCACTTGAAAGCAGTTTTGGAAGTGATGAGGCAACACCAGCTGTATGCCAAGATGAGTAAATGTGTATTTGGAACAAAGAAGGTGGAATACTTGGGACATGTGATTTCATCTGAAGGGGTGTCTACTGATCCAGCAAAGATAAAAGCAATGGAAAGTTGGCCTGTACCAAGTAATGTGAAACAATTGAGGGGTTTCTTGGGTCTTACAGGGTACTATAGAAGGTTTATTAAAGCTTATGCAAGCATTAGTAGACCTTTTACTTTGTTACTTAAGAAGAATGGGTTCAAGTGGAATGAAGAAGCTCAAATGGCCTTTGACCAATTGAAGCAAGCAATGGTGAGTGCACCTGTTTCTAGCTCTACCAGATTTTGAAAAAGAGTTTACAGTGGAAACAGATGCATCTGGAGTAGGAATTGGTGCAGTGTTGTTACAAGGTGGGCATCCAATAGCTTACCTCAGTAAAACCTTATCATCCAAACATCAGCTTATGTCAACCTATGAAAAAGAATTTTTGGCAGTGATCCTAGCTCTTGAAAGATGGAGAGGTTACTTGTTAGATAGGCATTTCAAAATAAAAACAAACCACTTCAGTTTAAAGTACCTTTTGGATCAAAGAATTATCACCCCTGCACAAATGAAGTGGATACCAAAGCTCATGGGATTTGATTATGAGATAGTATTCAAGAAAGGAGTGGAAAATGTCACAGCAGATGCCTTGTCTAGAATTCAAAATGAAGCCCAATTGTTTTCTCTACTTACTAGTTCACCCATTGTACCTGAATTGTTGCAAAAGATTGAAGCTACTTGGGAAGAAGACAGTGAATTGAAGGAAGTAGTAGAGAAGTTGAAAATGGGTGAAACTGTGCACAATTCATATGAATGGGTCAACCAACAGTTAAGAAGAAAAGGAAAGCTAGTGGTTGGGAAAAATGCAGCTTTGAGGAATGAATTGCTTATTCATTTCCATGATGGTCCAGTTGGAGGTCATGTAGGTGTGCAAGCTACTATGCAGAAGATGTGTTCACTGTTTTATTGGAAGAAAATGAAAAGGGAAGTGAAACAATTTGTGAGAAATTGTGATGTTTGTCAAAGAAGCAAGCCTGATCTCTCTGCTTATCCAGGTTTGTTGCAACCTTTGCCTATTCCAAATACTGTGTGGTCAAGTATTTCTATGGATTTTGTGGAAGGCCTACCTAAATCACAAGGTAAGAATGTGATTATGGTGGTAGTTGATAGGTTGAGTAAATATAGTCACTTCATTCCTCTAGTTCATCCTTTTACTGCATCACAAGTGGCTCAAAAATTCCTAGACAACATCTATAAGCTTCATGGTTTGCCTGAGAATATAGTGTCTGACAGAGATAAAGTGTTCACAAGTCTGTTTTGGAAAGAGTTGTTCAAGCTGCTACATGTCAAACTACTTATGTCCACTGCATACCATCCCCAAACTGATGGTCAAACTGAGGTAGTGAACAGAAGTTTAGAGTGCTATCTTAGATGCATGTGTGGTGAAAATCCAAAAGAATGGTGTAAATGGTTGTCTCTGGCAGAATGGTGGTACAACACCAATTATCATACAACATTGAATACTACTCCCTATGAAGTTTTATATGGCCAGACACCACCTATCCACATTCCTTATGTTCATGGAGAAAGCAGAGTTGACACTGTGGATAGGACTTTGACTGCTAGAGAAGGAGTTATTCAAGCATTAAAGTTTCACTTGAAAAGAGCTCAAGAAAGAATGAAAGTACAAGCTGATAAGCATAGATCAGAAAGAGAATTTGTGGTTGGTGATTGGGTGTACTTAAAGCTACAACCCCACAGACAAGTTTCTATGAGGAAGAACAAATTCAGCAAGCTTAATCCAAAGTATTATGGCCCATTTCAAGTCCAAGCCAAGGTGGGAGCTGTTGCTTACAAATTAGTATTACCATTGGAAGCCCAAATTCACAATGTTTTTCATGTCTCACAACTCAAGAAGTGCAGAGGTCAGAATGTACAAGTTGGAACTTTACCTCAGTGTGATGATGTTGGGTTAATTCAAGTTAAACCAGTGGCAATTCTAGAAAGGAGGATTGGAAAGGTGGGAAATGCAGCTTCTGTTTTTGGTTTGGTTCAATGGACTAATAGCACACCAGAGGATGCTACATGGGAACTTCTTGAAGATTTGCAAAAGAGATTTCCAGAGTTTAATGTTGTTGACTAAACTTGGGACAAGTTTATTTCTAAGAAAGATGGATTGCTATGAGCTCAAATCAAAAGTCAAATAGTCAACCAACAGACACGTGCAGATCACATGGGAAAGTCATAACAGACTTTCCCGCCAAAACTCAATTGTATAAAAACAACAACTACTTTCCATTTCCATTATCGAATTCACTTGTATCATTTCTCTATCTTGTAAATGTTCTCTGA
Organism: Artemisia annua; assembly: GCA_014162995.1. Lineage (NCBI taxonomy): Eukaryota > Viridiplantae > Streptophyta > Magnoliopsida > Asterales > Asteraceae > Artemisia > Artemisia annua. The sequence goes on from LBNU01015398.1 coordinate 134,519, forward strand.
ACAATTCATCATCTAATAACAAATCCTTTGATAATAACTCGATTCACATTCAGTTCTGTGTGTCTTGTTTATCAATTGTTCTTATTCGAATCTATATTCCTATAAGTACACATATCACGCTTAAAAGTACATCTAACAATAAGATCAAGACATGTGACAAGACTGAAAATGGAGATTAAGAAGAAAAAAAATACATATGCAAGGTTTAAAGTGATAAATGAAGTGGGAATTAGTTGAAGCATATATAAGTTATATGTATCTCACTATTAGTTAAAGGGTTTTTTTTTTTTTTTTTTTTTAATCAAAATTCTCTTAGCTTTTAGATGACAAACTCTTAGGGTGCGTTTGGTAGAGAGAAATTCAGAGAAATGAAATGAGATAGAGAATAGAAATAAAGAGAAATGGAATTGGTGGAGAATTTTTGTTAAATTCCAATGTTTGGTTGCCAAAAGAGTTTATAGAGAAATCAAGAAAAAACTAACATTTTCCAGTTTGGAAACTACTATCCTGCACATTCATCAAAAGTGCGATCCAATTTAGAGAAAAAAACTGAATTATATATTGATAATAAATTCAATTTATATAAGTTACAACTCCTTAAATTTATATACGGAAGACGAAAACGTTTTACGAATCACTTTAAACAAAATTTCAAAAATTCCAACTTGACAAGAACGATGAGTGGATCTGGGATATTTGCAAAAGATAAAAAGTACAAATTCTCATAAATTATTTATAAAACTCACAAAGCACAAGAATCCAGAAATATGATGATGGCGGAAAGACATACAAATTCAATAAGCTTGATTCTTGGAAGAAATAGTTGTATTATGAAAAGAGGAGCTTCAATGCTAAAAGATATAGAGCTAGATCCGAAAGTGTTTTCAAATTATTGTTGTTGAATGTGCATGTCACGTGACATTAACCTTTTATACCTAACATGTTTAGCAATAAAATATTTGAACTCTCCGTGTTGTAACTTTTGAAGATTCCATTTCCATTCTAAAATGGATGGAAATCATATTACAAAGGATTGTATTCTCGAGAAATAAGATATCTCCGTTCCCTCTTTTCTCAGACGTACCAAACAAGAGATTTTATCATATTTCCAACTCTCAACTCTTATTTCTCGCTACCAAACATACCCTTAGGGTATGTCTGATTAAAGACTTTTTGATTTAAGTAATGAAATAAAAGAAAGGAGAGAAGTTTGGAATAAAGAGGCTTGAATTTAAGCATACAATCCATTTATTATGAAAAGCGTATACCGAAATCACAAGCGTAGCCATAATGACGTGCCGTCAGGCACTGGAACAAAGTGGTCATCGAATATAACTTTTATGTATTTCATGCTTAAGGTCATTAGTTCAAATCTCTTCAACATAATTTTAATTTACTTCGGACTTATGATCGGACCATTTTTTTTTTTTTTTTTATTATTATTATTATTATTATTATTATTATTATTATTATTATTATTATTATTATTTTTTGATAACTATAGTTTTCGACCTTTTAGCCGACTAATCAAAGGGGTTTGAACCCACCGCCACACAGACACAAACCAGGTGAAGCCCTCCCTTTTCAGGAGGTTGGCGTGACCACTTAAGGAGGTTGGCGTAGCCACTTAAGGTTGTTTGCACCTACAGGAATTGAACTTGAAACCTCACACATTTTAGAGTGATAGTTACAAGCCATTTTACCACTAGGCCACCCTAAAGTGGTTTGATCGGACCAAGTTTTGCTATTCATAAGCTAAGCCATTAAGCTAATTAAGGATATATAATTTAATTATGGAGTACATAATCAATTGTTGTTGTAGCTTAGGTGGTCAACATTTCTACCTTCATGCACCAGCTGTTGCGTTCTAACCTCAAATTTATCTTTTTTAGTATCTTTTTTAATACTCTTTTACTATTAACAGGGCCATTAACAGGGCCGGTCCTGAGATTTCGAATGGCATGTGATGCCTTGGGCGAAATATTAAAATAATGCCCTTACTTAAAGGTATGGCATATAAACAAACTTCGCGTATTATCTAAAATTTTCATAAGACAACTATTAAATAGTTTAATTTACTTTGTAGGTTGGTTCAAAGTGCATTATAACATAAACAGATAACTAAAACAATTAGAACACGTTTGTATCATATTTGAAATTTATATATGATCAAAAGTAAAGAACATGTTACGACTGATGTTAATATGTACAAATTATTTTAGCGTAATAGCTTACTTTATTTGTGAAACTAAGAAAATCAATCAAATGTTTTACATATATTGCTATTGTGCTAAAAGAAAACATTATATATTTTGTGGTGCAATTTTTATAAAGTAAAAGTAGATTGATAGATAATATATCTAACATATTAAGGAAGTATATTATCAAATGAAAGATAAATGAGAAATGAAAGTAATAAAGCTAAGAGGTCTTAAGTAAAATTTAGTGAAAGTTAAAGGGGTATTTTTGAAATAAATTAATTAATAAACACATGGACTCAAAAAGCAGTATACAAACGGTCAACATCTTCTTCGTCCCAAAATCTGAACTTCCTTCTTCCTCCAAAAGTCTGGCATTCATGTCCGGCGACTTGAGTACTTTCTTTTTTACTTTTTTCTTAACTAAATTAGAGGCACAAAGAAACAAAGCTAGTAATACTTTAAAAACTCATTTTTCTTTTCACATAAACCGATTCACAGGTCAAAAAGTTGTTGCCCCTTCTCTTTTTGATGCCCTGGGCCGTCGTCCGTGCTTCCCATAGCCAGGGCCGGCCCTGACTATTAATCGTTTATGACTTTATGTTTTCCATTTATTAGACAAAATAAAGTGAATATTTATAAATATGAAGCTATTAAATCATATCAATAAGTTTTCAAACTACCTTAGGGCTTGTTTGTTAAATTTTTATATTAACTAATATTTAATTAAAAGATAATTTAATGCAGATACATTCAGTTTTATTAATTAATATTTTCAGTCATCTTTCTCTATTAAGTCACAAGCAAACGGTATTCATATTACTTAATGGCTTCATTTTTTTAGTCAATCAAGTCGAATTAAAACACAAAACCTTAGTTTAATAAAGCGAAGATCGTGCCACCATGGTTAACATTTGTTGAGACAATCAATTATTTTGGTGTATATATTGAAAGTGTACGTAACACATTTTTATTACAAGTTTAGCTCAATTTTTAAAAAATTTCAACTTTGAATCATTTATAAACCAAAATTATAAAGTTATGCACCATAATAATATATCTTTTATGATAAAATTATCATGCAATCATGTTCCATAGCGAAGTGCGGCCACGTAACGCTCGTCCACCACATTTATCATAAAATTCTCTGTTTTATATAATATTTTTTAGTTCTATGATATTATATTCTAAGAAATATAAAATACAATGTTAAAAAATCAAATAATGTGAAATCAAAATCACATACACGTTTTAGTATGGTGATAATTTTTTGATACTTGACAAGAAATGTACTGGCATTTGTAGTGAGGATAGTGGAGTAGTGGTTATATGGTTAGACCAGACGATAACGGTTGGTAACAATTACTCGTGTTTATTATTAAGGATAATCGGCCTTTAATTAAAAGTTTAAGTAAATAAATTACGTACCTTCAAGCGACTGAATGATGTACGCTCAATTGGATTTTCATGTCTCCACTGATGTTCCAAAGCTTTTTCAAGTCTTTTGACAACCTGATCTATATGCAGACGCTTCGCTCGTTCTTCTTGTATGCAGTAATATGCTGTTTCTGAAAAGATTTCGAATGCTTCTGGGTCCATCTGTTTTCGTAGATGTGGATCGATCATATCATCCAAATGAGATTTGGCGAGTTGACTTAATAACCCCTCTTCCAACTCTTCACCTCGGATAACTGCACTCCTCCCGCACAAGACTTCGAATAATACAACACCGAACGAATACACATCTGACTTGTGGGTCATACCACCAGTCTTTTTATATGTTGGGTCCAGGTATACATTCTCAATAATATCACGAGTAAGAATAAGACGGTGCCTCCTAGCTGCTGCATTTTTCAACGAAAGTTCAAAACCAAATAACTTGGGTTCCCATTTGTCATCTAGTAAAATTTTCGAGCTCGTGATGTTGCAATGTATGACACTAAAATCACGGCCAACATCATAATGGATGTAACTCAATGCTTTTGCAATGCCCACACATATTTTCAACCTTTGCATCCATGTAAGGGTCTTGTCACTTAGATATTTTCCTAGACTTCCGTTGGCCTCCCTCTTGTATATGATAATGTTATTATCCAAATCCTCCTCCCCATAATAAAACCCAATAACAGACACTATATTCTTATGCTTGAGACTCGAAAGCATCGAAACCTCCACCGACAACTTTTTGCCTCTTTTATAATATTGATAAACCTTTCCAACGATATCGATGGACTGTTTGGAACGCAAGAGACGACCTTTGAAAATCGTTTCATCTTGGTTGATGATATTTTCTTCATCAAGAATGTTGGTTACTGATTCCAAATAATCTTGTAAGCTGAGTCTTAAGTGAGATAGATCTTTGAGGAAAGACTTGGTGTTTTTGCTGACATGGGATTCATTGCCTATAGATGCGAAGGTCACTGATCCCTACATGTGTAGATTTATAGGATGTAACACTTCAGTTAGGTTGATTGATCAATTAAAATATTTATTAAAGAGACGAACTGGTGAGAAGCTAAGTACATATAATACGGGATCTTGTATATCACTCTCAAGAGTATTTTTATACATGAGTCATTTTCAATGGGCTGATAATTAAAGCTGGTACACTAAGTGTAAAGAAGATAGAAAAGATAATCATGTTTAACTTGGGTGAAGATTATTGAAATATAGTGATAGAAGCTAACTGAGCTAGCAAATCTCTAACAATATAGATTAACTTTAGATCATTTTTTCTCCCTTTTCAAAACGCATACAAAAGAACAAATGGAATGATCTTCTAAACTAAAGACTAGAAAATAACTAAACATATATGGGAAACAGTGTATGGGTGGTACGTGGTCACGTGGACAACTTCTAAACTAAAATTATGCATGCGTACACACCTAAAACGTATGGGAAGTCTCTTGACATGCAGTTGGGTTTGGTTAAGACTTGGTCTTGGGTGTTCGTTTCATATAAGGACTATATGTGACAATAGTTGATACCCGGTGTTATAAATGGTCCAAAACACCCACTTTAAATGACTTATGTGGCATGCATATTTCTCAGTTCAATGGCTTTAAAATCTGAATATATATAAAGATCATTAATTAAACCATCATATCCATTCTTAATACCACATCTTATTATATTCTTTCCCCCTCTCTACTCGCATCTTTCTTTATCGTTTCTCTTGTTTTGACATTTTCCTCTTTTTTATAAGATTTCAGTGGCTTACAACAAGAGCTAAAAAGAATATTAACCTTCTCATGACTAGATGATGTCTCTCCAACTTCGTCCACAACTGACGAGTGTTCCTTTAACATCTATGGACACAAATACAACAATAAGTAAATAAAGGTTACTCGTATTATAGAGTAGGTATTGTGCTTGAAAGATAAAGAGAAAAAAACCATGCATCTTACAGCGTTTTCATATTCCAATTGAAGTTCCAGCGTTTTCTCAAGTCTTGCGACAACCTGATTCATATTTGCACGTTGCGATTGTTCTTCACTCAAGCACACATACGCTGTTTCCGTGAAAATTTCCAATGATCGCGGATCCATTTGTCTCAATAGATCCGGATCGATTATCTCATCGAGTATTTTCTCTCTATAATGAAAAATTGCCACCGGAGCCAAATACTTGTTATCCTGATCATCAATTACTGATTCCCTACCACAAAGTAGTTCAAACAATACCATTCCAAAGGAGTAGATATCTGACTTGTGGTTCACTCTGCCTGTCCCTAAATATGTTGGGTCTGTATGCCCCTTCATAGACCAAACTGAATCAGTATGGAAAGAATGGTGCCTTTCAGAAGCTTTGATCGTCATGGAATGCTGAAATTCATATAACTTGGGTTCCAAGTCATCATTTAATAAAACTGCTTCACTGCTGATGTTTCGGTGTATAACGCTAAAATCGCGTGGCTCGTTATAATGAATGTAACTCAATGCATGCGCAACACCTACAGATACCTCCAATCTTTTCACCCATGTCAACAGCATCGGGTCACTTAAATACTTTACGAGCCTTCCCCTGGACACGTCCTTGTAAATAATGGTCTCTGCACCAACTTCATTACAAAACCCAACAATAGAAACAAGATTCTTATGATTGAGACTAGACAGCATCGAAATCTCCGTCCAAAATTGTTGTTCTTTTTCATCCCATTCTTTGTTATTTAGCCTCTGAATTATGATATCTATCAACTCATCACACCTAGCGATCTGTCCCTTGTATATCTTTCCAATTCCACCTTCACCGTAGTAAGAGAGAGATCCCTTGGTGGCGGACAAAAAATCTTCAATGGGGATTCTTAGGTGAGCAAGGTGGTTGGGCGAAAAGTGAATCTATCACAAAAACAATGTTTGGGTTACAAATGGATGTGATTAGACAATATTCAATTATAGTAATACACAAATTAACTGCAAGTGATGCATCATCCGTATGTTTGTTTTGACCATAATGGTTCGTGTCGGGTATCAATAATAATAAAAAATAAAAAATAAAAATATTATTTCCGCCGAACGTCACTTTATTATTATTCAATCCTAAGTGATAAGTTAGATTTTTGTGTGGATTAAGGGGATTGATATGATTCTTCAAATTTGCAATTTATTTTTTGTTTTCAGTTATCGCTGTTGAATGTCAACTATACATGTTACCCCTTTAAAGGATAAGAAGTCATTATCGATTTAAACACAATAAAAATCGATAACCTAATAACTAAAAACCGCACAAAGCGATGTATCACGTGTTGGAACGGGTTATCAAAATAATAGGTCATTAAATGTTATAAATAAAAAAATTGTCAACGTTTCTTAAAAGATGTTGTCAAATGGTTATCCAAAGTTAGGGGCTTATATCAAATGGTTAAATATTTATTGACAAAACCGTTGATAAGAAAAATTAAGGGTTTTTATCTAACGATTATTGAAATTTAAGTAGTCTTTTTTAAAGGTCAAAGAACGTAAGAATAAAAATGTTTCAAGAAAAAGTTGAATGGGTTAAATCAATAATTGATCAAAACGTTTAGGATTAGATAAAAATTGACCCTGAAAATTACAACCAAACTACAAAGTAGTAAAATAATATGAATGAAACATGAAGAGTTAAATACTGATTATACCACGCATTTAGATATGTCTTTGTTTTATCAAGAGTGATTCAATATGTTAAAATTGGTTTGTTTTGTCACCTCATAATGTTATATTTAAAATTTGGTTAAAACTAATATAAATGAAAAAGGGAAAAATATTATGGAAGAACCACTAATGAGAAAATATAAAGGTCTTACCGGCCTATTTTCACGTGCTAGTTCCAAAGCTTTCTCGAGTCTTGGGACAATGTCATCTATATTTGGGCGTCGCGATCTTTCTTCGTCCAGACACTCATACGCCATTTCCGCGAACATGTTGAATGAATGCAAGTCCATTTGTACCCATAGATCCCGATCAATTAAATTATCAAGTTTTTTCTCTCGATAATGGGTAATGAATTGCGGAGCCAAACGATTATCATATCTTATTTTCGCGCCACACATTAACTCAATCAAAAGTATCCCAAACGAGTACATATCTGATTTGTGGTTCACACTCTTAGTCTCAATATTTGTTGGGTCTCCATACCCCTTCGCATACTTAAATGTATTAGTATGAAATGAATGGTGCCTTTGAGATGTTTGAATCTTCATGGAATATTCAAAATTAAATAACTTGGGTTCCCACTCTTGATTCAGTCGAATTGCTTCACTGCTGAAGTTCCGGTGTATTAAGCTGAAATCGCGTGACTCGTCATAATGAGTGTAACTCAACGCTTGCGCAATACCGACAGATATCTCCAATCTTCGCACCCATGTCAACATCATCGGGTCACTTACATAACTGTCAAGACATCCCCTGGTCTCACGCCTGGTAATGATGATCTTCTCATCATTCTCATCACAAAACCCAACGAGTGAAACCAAATTTTTATGTTTGAAACTAGAAAGCAATGAAACCTCCATCCAAAACTCTCGTTCTTCTTCCCTTTGTAACTTCCGTGTATAAATATCAATCAAGTCACCGGACCACGAGAGTTGTCCCTCAGATTGCTTAAAGTTGTAGGTGGCAGATAGTATGTATTCAAGGGGGATTTTGAGGTGTGCGAGATCGTGTTTAAGCGAAGATATTATCTGTTTATCATGTAAAAAAAACGTGAATTAATACACAAGATAACACAATAAGAGAGTTTGATTAAGTGCCTACAACTTGTTTGATGAAAGTCCTGAACCTTTCCAAGCATTTGTTGCGGTATATACTTGCCTTGTATGTTGTATTGATCTTGAATTTAAGTCTAACTAAATCTGTATATATTTTCTACTTTATAGCTATTAATTATTATCATAATTTGTTTGTGGATAAAAATTAAAATAAGATCCTTTTTATAGTTTAGGAAGTGCATGGTCTTATTAACATGAAATGTTTTGTTTCTACATGTTGTCCTATTAACTGCTCCATAATCTATACTAGTATATAATGCATTAGCTGTTTAAAAAAAACTATATAATACATTTGAGACTATTCTATAATTAGAAAGGCTTAAAATTCAGAGCTTTGCTTGCTTATTAATAAACGATTTCAAAATTAATTGGTTATGAAGTTGGTTAGGAAGCATGTTGGTTGTTCAAACTAAAATTATTTGGCTCAACCATCTCTACTTATAAAGTATAAAGACAACTAAATGTGTAACCAAATAACCGAATAACGCAAAATATAGTCACAGGTATCCGCCAGCGCATTGCGCGGGTACCGTTCTAATTTAATTAAGTGATGGAGATGAAAAACCGTCTTACCGCATTATGATGTTCCAGTTGAAGTTCCAACGCTTTCTCAAGTCTCGTGACAATCTCATCAATATTTGGACGTCCCGATCGTTCTTCGTTCAAGCAATCATATGCTATTTCCGCAAAAACGTTAAATGATTGAGAGTCCATTTGATTCCATAAATCCCAATCAATTATTTCATTGAGTTTTTTCTCCCTATAATGAGTAACGGCCACTGAAGCCAAATACTTATTATCTTGGTCGCCTTCGATTACTGCTTTCCTACCACACAGTAGTTCAAACATTACTATCCCAAAGGAGTACATATCCGACTTGTGGTTCGCACTTTTTGTCTCTATATATGTTGGGTCTGTATACCCATCCCTACTCCACACTTTATCAGTATTGAAAGAATTGTGCCTTTCGGATGCTTTAATCTTCATGGAATGTATAAAATTACCTAACATGGGTTCGCAGTCATCATTTAATAGAATTGTGTTACTGTCGAGGTTGCGGTGTATTACGCTAAAATCACGTGACTCATCATAATGAATGTAGCTCAATGCTTGCGCAATACCGACAGATATCTCCAATCTTCGGATCCATCTCAACCACATTGGTTCACTTAGATAATTGCTGAGACTTCCCCTGTTGTCACACCTGATAATGATGATGTTCTCATCATTATCATCACAAAACCCAACAAGAGAAACCAGATTCTTGTGCTTGAGACTAGAAAGAATAGAAACCTCATTCCAAAACTGTTGTTCTCCATCAAACCTGTCTTTATTTAACCTCCGAACATGGATTTTTATTAACTCACCGGACCAGAAGAGGATTCCATTGTAATCCTTTTCAGATCCATCTTCTCGAACGAGATTTTTGTCATAAAAGTTGTTGGTGGCGGATAGTACATCTGCAAGGGGGATTCTTAGGTGAGCAAAGTCATCATGATTGACTGAAGACATCATGTATGTATCTGTTTGTTTATCTGAACAAAAAATAGGGTGTGTGGGTTGTTACAAAAAAGAAGTGAAAGAGTGTTTGTGTTTGTATATATATATATATAGAAAGATGTGGATAAGCGTGTGGTTCCTTGTTATCTTTAATGAACGGTGGTTTGGTTCTGCATCATTAATTGTAGATTTGACCGTTAACAAAACAACAAACATCAACTTCTAGAACAATAATTCAATGTAGCTTAATGCCTAGTGGTTTTTATTTATTGTTTATATAAACTTTGGCAGATAAGGGATGTTGGTGTTGAGTAGTTAGGATTATTTGGTGATACTCTACATACTTTTGCCATTAGAATTGTGTGCAACTAAATGACCATTTTCGTAGTGATGTTAAATCAAAATTTTATTAACCACTTGAACAAGCTAACTAAAAGACAAACCACAATTCCAAAAGTAACATAACTTCTATTCGAGGTTTAAAAAGATACACATTTCAGAACATCTCAAGAGTTGATGATATATAAAGTGACAGGGTAATATGATTATTCAAGCGATCCAAAACATGTGGTTTCCAATTATTAAAACCATTTCGCTAGGTCATTTCATCAAACACGTTACATGCATATTTATATACATGTAATGATGATAATGAATCGTTATGAGTTACCAAGACATGAAATAATCAACAAACACATAATAGGAATTCTTCAATGTAAACTTGTCCATGTTTTTTGCTATTAAATTGGCCAACTAACAAAAAATGTATTCATTGATTAATCATTCCATGTGTCATTTCCTAATATGTTTTGTATCTTACATAAATTTCCTGGCAACAGGAGTTATATATTGACCAGCAATAACATCATAGCAAAGTCGGCAGATACTGGCGCGATCAAGAAAAGAGCCAACTTGATTAGTTTACATACACCATGTGGTCCATTTGTGTCAATTGTTATCAAAATATAATCTATGCTTCTAGCTACATTCTTGAACCTCTGTTTCTAGGACTAATTTATTCATATTGTTACTTTGACATCATTTACATTTGTTTTCATAATAAAACATCCAACCGCGTTAAAGCCTACTCTAATAACTACAAGTCCGAGAGTTCATGGCACATGCTGAGAGTTTGGTCAGATAGGCACGAAACACTTTTTGTGGCAAAGTTTTGAATATACGGTATGTCGTTGATACTACACTTGCAACTAACTTTCTATTATTGTCTTAGTAGTTAATCTTGTTGATTTTACCCGTTTGACTCGTTAGAGATAAAACCTAACCCGAATGAATGAGTCAATTGCCTACCTTTTAGAAATGATAATTTACAAACGGTCTAAGCTTTCTAGAAGCGTAATACATCATGTAACATAACTATACAAGGCACCAAGAAATATTCTTTAAAGACTAGTAATCAAATAGGTCACCATGGTTGACTGGTTTATTGCTCTAGTAAAGTTTTTTAACGTAACCATAAGATATACAGTAGTAAAAATGAAGCTCTAATATCATATTCGGTCGGCCCATCAAGTGTGTTTTATTTTTTCTTCAACTTATATGTCTTATATTCTCAACCATCTTTGCGTTCACACATCAAGTGTGGTATCGTATTTGCATTATTATTCTAGCAGACTATTGACTTTTTGACCTATAGTAAGTGTTAGAATTTAAGTACCATGACAATCATATAAATAAAACACAAAGTAGCACATAATAGCGGAAGCAAAGGATTAAGTATAACATATAAATTGTTAACTAAAACGTAAATAGAAAACATACCTCAATTGCAATTCTTGATTGGGATTGAACAAGTGATGAACCCTAATTAGGGTTTATGTAGATCTTTGTTAAACCCCTTACCTTTTTGTTTAACGATCTCTTGATAACAACAATAGTGTGTTGTTACCTCGTTCTTGTACACACAAACT
>LBNU01015398.1:146729-168593 GCA_014162995.1 Artemisia annua
TGTTAGAATTTAAGTACCATGACAATCATATAAATAAAACACAAAGTAGCACATAATAGCGGAAGCAAAGGATTAAGTATAACATATAAATTGTTAACTAAAACGTAAATAGAAAACATACCTCAATTGCAATTCTTGATTGGGATTGAACAAGTGATGAACCCTAATTAGGGTTTATGTAGATCTTTGTTAAACCCCTTACCTTTTTGTTTAACGATCTCTTGATAACAACAATAATGTGTTGTTACCTCGTTCTTGTACACACAAACTCAATTGAATAAAAGGTTTTGCAAGAAACACAAACACTAAATTTGGTTTAACAAAATTTCGATCCAAAACCCTAAGGGGTGTTTGGTTCGTTCGACTTCAAGAAGAAAAAGGAAGAAGGAAAACAAAGCTTTAGGTTTAGGGTACAAGAGGTGAAGAATGAATGAACCAAAACCTTGTTTATATACTAGTAGAAACTTGGAGGACAAGTTGGAGTGGGATTGGGTCTCCCAACCCCTATGTCGACCGGCCTAAGGAGTCAAGGAGGGTTTCCGGAACCTTCTTGGCTCCTAATTACATACTAGTCCTTTTCCTTTTCTATTTAACGATAGTTAGTACTTACACTTAATACATAACAATCGTTAAGTCCATTTAGTGTTTAAATAATAATTATAAACTAACATTTAATATAATTATTATTATACTTTTATTCTCGTTTGTAATGTGTGCAATCCCGAGGTCTCGTGTTCGATTCTAGACATTTACACGTTAATTATTAACTATAATTTAACATTTTCTAGTAATAAAGTCATGAAAATCATTAACGGGACCAAAGTTTTATTGTATGATGGTTTCGTTGTTTCGTTAAATAGTTTAGGCCATTCAAGTCTTAAGAAGTGTAACATCCATTTTGGAAACAACGAGGGAGTTTGGCGCTCGCGTCTTGCAGCGGGGCTTTTTGCCTTTGATATATGCTTTCTTTGAGTAACGAATTTTTTGTGATCACTGAGTTAAGAATATGGATTTTAATATAAAGAACGACTTGATAACATAAAGCAAATGCTATGCAAATAGTTGTGTAGATTGTTTTGATTTTTTCTTCTAGCTTTAAGTTGTGTAGATTGCTGTTTGTAGTAATGTAAATAGTTGTGTTTTATTTATTATTTTTCATTCATTTTCATTGCTAGATTTAAGGATTCTACCTAATAATATTTATCCCTCTTCTAGCTACGCATTTTGGGAACAGTAGAGTAAAACTTCATTTTTGGTTAATGCAACAGTACAAATACACTCTAGCATTTTCTCTGTGTCAAAAGCATCTACAAACAAATACAAAAAAGTACAGCATGAGTAAGCATTTTTTTGGTAAAACAAAAACTGACACGTACGCCCTATATTTTAAGAACATTACCAGGGTGATCAAAATTATACTCGTGGAGACGTTTAGATTCTTCAGCGCTCAAACCACGATAGAACGAATCCTGCATAACAGACACAAAAGAAATTTTCGCCTTGAAAAGAACTTATGTTCAAATTGCAAATTCCAGCCCCACCAAGGTCCCCTTCCCTCTGGATTATATAATATGATTGAAAGAGATTTTATATTTTTTGGCCTTGTTAGTTAGTGTTGTTTGCCAACGACTCGGATCAACATTTTTTTTTGACCCGCTGGATTATATATATAAAAAGAAACAAACCACCTACTAAATCACGAGAAGGCCGGAGTCACTAGGAAGCCGAGAGTAAAACATTAGTTACAAAGTTTTTCAAGGGATATCAAACCAATCGATCCCTTTAAAGTCCGTATTCCTAAACCTACTTGAGATCCAATTAAATGCTGACAACTTGATATCATTAAGAATGAGATCTCTTGAAGGCCGTTTATAGGTGAAAATTAAATCATCTCATTCCAGAATCTCCAGAGGAACCAAAGGGTTGTTCCATCAAAACGGTTGCGGGTTCCACGGGACGGAAATTTGCTATATGAGTTCTCATGTTCTTGACAATAAACCACCTTCCGTTGTTTGATGAAACTTGATATGTACGTTCTCATTATGATCTTCACACACCACCACATAAAAATGTAAAATCTAAAAAAATGACATGTATTTAGTCTTTTATTTAACATCTAAGGCCCAATGATCATCAAAGCCCAAACTCCAAGGGATCTATTGCTATATATCTGAAACCTAGCTATGTTGAGCCGACAGAAAACTGTAACCATCGGCGCTTGTTAAATGAAGCACGGCACGCCACCATTCAGCTGCTAATATCATTCTCACGGTATCACAAGTCTCCATTATTAAATCCATACCGGTCACATTCAAGTTTATATATCCTGCATGTTTTGATTTTTTAGTTTCATTTATCTAATTTACGTTGCATTTCTATCCTCATATATGAATAACATAATAATCTTACATTTTTCTTTATGAAAGTTTATATAACAGATCGAGTAAATCTTACAGTAAAAGTTGCTATCCTGATTAAGCATGTAAATAGTTACCAACATTTGAAAAAAAATCCGACTTGATTGTTTTAGTACATTAGATCGTGCGTTATACTAAGCTAAAGATCAGCCTTTTTGGTCTGGGGGTGAAAACCTGTTTCTAACGTTAAATGGTTANTTAACAAAATTTTGTTTATATAGTTTTGAAAAGTATAAAAATGTATATACTCTTAGCAAAATCACGCGCTTCTGTAGAGATAACAGCTTAGAAAACATTTACACGACAATGAAACTTTAAAAATGAATTATATGTATGCTATATTTCGTTTATTATGTCTTTCCAAGCATGGGCGGAGCTATGTGAGGACCGGGGAGGGTCCCGGCCCCCTAAGTCTAAACCCGTTAGTGTATTTATTTGCGATTTTATATGTGTTTCCGGGAAAAAAAAATATTTCGGCCCTCCCATTTAATGTATTTCCCGAAAAAAATTGTTTCGGTCCTTTCAGGAAAATTTTTCTAGCTCCGTCACTGTTTTCAAGTCAGACTAATGACAACGATCTAATAATAAAGTGTCACACTAAAAAACACGTGTTTGGTTTGGTGATGTCGTTAAACTTGCATGTTTGTATGGAGTTAAATTCATTACATGTATTTGGATATAAAAGTTAATTCTCAACCACAAGCACAACTTAAAAACATTAATGTAAAAGTAGAAACATTAATGACTAATATAACAAGTAAGTTGTTGTTAATGATTAGTCAAAATACACTAATGATTATTATCATTATTAGTGTCCATTTAGTGGAAATAATGTGTCTATTTAGCATGCCCCCGATAAAGCACCTAACTCACATTGGCCAACTATTAATAAAATAGGCATATATAAGTGGTATTTAAGTGCACACTTTTGCACTGCCTACCTATCTAGATGTAACTATTAAAGTCCTACAACATATGTCCAACCACCTGACCAGCACATTAAAGTTGCATTTAGCTGCTTACTTTCCCTAAGTTCACTTACAATATTTATAATAAACTAGTGTTTATGTGCAACACATACAAATACCCAAAAAAAATGCACATTAATTGTTTTCTCCCAACTTGCAATAAGAAAGTAGGATACTATGGAATAGCTTCTGGTGTTGATCTCACACATGTGACCATTGCTTCTATATTTTGGTTCTGGATCCTTTGGCTTTTGCATCTTAGAATAAACTACTGAGTTCCTACATTTCCACTTGGTGTGACATTGGCAACTCATTTTCCATATTACCTTCAACATTACAACATGCAACAAGTTTACAACAATCGACAAAACTTTTATGGCATAAAATCAAATAACATAAACACAAAATTGCATTTTCCTGAAAGCTGTTGAATTGCATCTTGCATTGTATAATTAACATTTACAGCAAGGCTGGCACCTATGACCTACCATTCCACCTACAGAAGCGCGCTCTGAGTCTTAGTATAGCACCTCTCTTTCCAACAGTCATTTTCCCATTATTACCATAGTCTGCATTTCACAATATCATGAACCACAATATCAACAACAATAGTATTAGTATCCACAATGTCATCCAAAGTATACATTCCATCAACAGTTTCATATACAACACTTTCATCAATAACAATATCCACAGTGTCATCCACAGTTTCATTATGAACCACAATATCCTCCTCAATATGCTCCTGAACCTCTATTTCATCATCAACTATGATAATCTCAACAATATCATCCTCAACCCTAGTATCATCATCTAGTATGATAATTCTAACAAATCCTTCCTCAACCTCGCTGTCATCATCTATATTGATAATCTCATTCTCTACAACCACATTTTCATCCAAAACAGTTGAAAGTGCCACACTTTTAGCCAAAACATTTGAAACTACCACATTTTCATCTACTAGATAATACTAAACACCTATATCTTCTTGAACTACAACATCACCAAGTACATTTTCAAGTGTATAAATCACATTTCCATCAATTATGTAATCCTCAACATTTAAATCCTGCTGAACTACAATTTCACCAAATACATTAGTCAATTGAACCAAGTACATTGTCAATTGATACAACCAAATTCTCAGCATCCAGATAATCCAAAAACATCTAAATGTTCCTCATTATCATTTGAAACAACTACATTATCACCAACTACTTCCTGATTTGAATCAACCAAATTATCAACAACAACATTATCATTTGAAACAACCAAATTATCATCTATATCCTCCTGAACTATGTTATCACCAACCATTTGTTCCTCAATAACATCAATAATCATTTTACTAACTTCACCTTCTCTAAATAACTTTTTTCCCTTTACTTAGCCTTAAACTTGCTGCTAAATTATCTCACATCATACTCATCTAAATCTATCAACTGATTATCAAATAACACTTTTTTATTATGCCTAGGTGGTGACTGTAAGTATAATGACTGGGCTTCTTCCTCTGCCTAAGCTATAAGCTCATCATAAGACATATTCCCAAAATCTTTCTTCCTACCTAGATGAAACCTTCTTTTAGATCTAACCTCCTCCCGAGACCCTTCCAGATCAAGATTATCAAAATAGAACTCTCCTAAATTTTGTCGGATGTGAGCCATCAACAAGTCCACTACTCCAGACACTTCACAAATATCATAAATTGTGCATATATCTTGTTCATTTTCAATCATTTTTAGCCCTTCTTGTAATGGCAATATGGGAATGCGCAACTAATATAGGGGACTATCAGTTTCATCTTCGAGAAACTTACAAAATGTATCATAGCCCATTCTGTCATACCTTGGTAGCCTCAAATGAACAAGAAATCCATTGTCGTACCTTAATGATTCAAATAAAAGAACCCCATCAGTGTGAACCTCAAAAGACAATACGTCTAAATAATCTGGAGGTGCCATCATGGGAAAAAATAACAACAAATATAAGATTTTGCTAAAATTTTGGAGGGCAAATCACTTAAAAATGTAGTTAACTTAACACTTTTTATGGTTGTGTGTAGCTATCTTTATTTTTTCTTATCGTATGTATTGAACTTTCAAATTTCGATCATTGTGTGTATTTTGTGACCATTTTACCCTTTTTTTCAAATTTCGAAGGGTAAAATAGTCATTTTACATGGCAGAATAGTCACAAAATACACACAATGATCGAAATTTAAAAGTTCAGTACACACAATAAAAGAAAAAAAAAGATCACACACAACCATAAAAAGTGTCAAGTTAACTACATTTTTAAGTGATTTGCCCAATTTTGGAACCTAAAAAACCTTAATCAACATTGATGCATACTTGTAATACAAAAAAGGGAAAAAAATCTTATATAATAATAGGCAAAGTACCTTTTGCACTGTGCTTTATCGGGTAATTCACTTAAAGCAAAAAGGTAATTGGATTTTAATATGAACTAGCTTAGGGTTACAAGATGTTTTGTGTTGTGTGTGAAAGTGACAGGTTGATGTGTTTTTATGTCTGAGTTTTATAGGAAGCTGATTGACTTATTTGATTTGTCGATGGTCTTGTTATGGCATATATGTGGATTTGTTTTATGTATCTTAGACGTTAATTATATATGATTCATTGTCGTTATTAGATCATCATCAAAGGCCTTAATTACTATGTCGGTGGGCGGTTGCTGATTTCAAATTAAACTTTTATTGATCAATCTTATTGTATTGTTATTATCAGATGCGGATATTTAAAGTGGCAGATGATCATCATGTTGACATTTTTGCAAAAGAGAGCATTGAAGCTGGTGTAGAGTTATTATGTGATTATGGTTGTGCACGTGCACCTACTTGGGCTTTGAAACCTGATGATCCAAAAGAAGGTCCTTCAGCTCCTCAAGCTCGAGCAAAGAAGCCACCATTGCTTGGGCTTTGAAATCCGATGATCCAAATTATGGTACTCATCGGGATAATGAGGCAAAGAAGCAATCTAGTTGGTCGACGTAGCTAATCTAAACACTTAACATCAGTTTCTGAGCTTATTTATCATAAGCCATAAGCTTAAGCCGAAAATATAAGCTTAGGGGAACACCCTTTAAGTATACACATAATGATCATGAGTAATATAATAAATATTACAGTAACAAACAACAAACCAGTATTAGCGAAAAGAAGCGTTTCTAATTAACCGGAACAACCGGACTTGATTTCCAAAAAAACATGATTCCTGTCTTCAAAAAACTTTATAAACGTATCATGCAATAAAGTCCAATATGCGCGCTAAAGTGTATCTAGTATTGATTTTAAGTCCATCTTAAAAACTGTTAACTTATACTAATCCATGTATCTAGTATAAATTTTTGGCACACTTTAAAAACTAATATTATAATTTTACGTATGCAATAAATAGTTTAGACTCATTTTTAGATGATTTTAATGATGCGGATAAATTTCGTGTGCAGCTAAAACGCTAAATGAAAAAATTTGTTACAATATTTTTATGTAGTTATATATTATCATGTTTTTTTAGCATTTTTAACGTCTTTCAAAAAGAGTTTGGCCTCTCAAAAAGAAAATTTCTGGCTACGCCTCCGCATACTCTCCACAAATTTTCAGTCGAAACCTTTTGGGGTTACAATTTTTGCATGCATACGCTTTACTACAATAATTTCTACTTTTTGGGGGATTATTTATACCCCCTCTCCAATTGTTAATTGGTTCAATCAAACGAAACTACACCTTTAGTCCTTGGGATTTGGGTTTTACTTGCATATAGTCCCTAAATTAAATCAACGAACATCGGTAAACATATAAGCAAATTTCTGACATAAAAAAAGACTAGTCAGATATGTATTGACATCTAAAGCCCAAACATAAAGCCCAAAGTCCGTATTATTAGGGTTTTATCTATTGCTATATTTGGTGCGTATAAAAATACACGATATGTTGCCAGCAGATATATCTGAAACCTTTGTTTAGCCGACTGAAAAGTGAAAACCATCGGCGCTTGTTAAATGAAGCAACGCACCAGCAGCTGTAACATCATTATTCTCACCAATCACATGTTCGATTGTCGACTCACTAATCGATCCGGTCACACCAAGGTCTATACATGTGTGTATATATATATTTCCTTTTTTTAATTATTGTTTAGTTTCATTGATCTTACGTTGCATGCTAAGCTAATATAATCTTACACGTTTTTTTTTAATGAAGCTTGCATAACAGATCGAGTAAATCTGACGTTGATATACAAGTTGATATCGTGATTAAGCATGTTTTTTACTTACCAAAATTTTTTAAAAAATCGGCTTGATTGTTTTTATGATTAGATCAGTTACTAGAAGCGAAAGATTACTTTTTTTGGTTGGTGAAAGACTTGACTCTAATGTTACATGGAAAAATAGATCTTAGCTATTGAATTTACGATACATCAGGTAAATCTGGACAAAAATAAGCGACATAGATTGAAAAAAAAAAAAAAAAAAAAAAGAGATTGTTTTGACGTTATAATATCATATCGTGTTACTAGAAGCATAAAAACTTGGTTTCAAGATTAAATAACATCATTAGATACGTAATTGTAACCTTTTTTGGCTGCTGAAAACTTGTTTTTGATCAATATAGAATTGGAAAATGATAGAAAGGGAACATTTAGATCATTATTTGATCTAACAGAATGAAAAAAATCCGCTTGATTGTTTTATAATTAGATCGTGTTACTAAGCAAAAGATCACCTTTTTTGGTTTGTGAAAAACCTGTTTCCAACGTTAAGTTGAAAAATAGATCTACAAGTTAGCTATTGAATTTACGATACACGATATAGATATAAATTCCAGTCAGATTGATTAAATCTAGATTTAAATAAACGATGTAGAACATGTTAGCTATCGAAATAACGATACATGATATATGTGTGTGGATTTATGACATTAAGAATGTGATAGTTAACGCTAGCAGCTGAAAAAAAAGTGTTTTGATGTTTTAATGATCAATTGATGTTACTAGAAGCATAAAAATATCTGTATGGTTGTTTTCACTTATCATGATTAGATGGCATCATTAGATACGTAATTTTAACCATTTTTGATTTCTGAAAAACTTGTTTTAGAACGATAACTGGAAAATGATAAAAAGGGGACATTTATATCGTAATTTGATCTAATAGGAAGGAAGGTGATGGTTCTGATCATCTAGTTTTCACCTTTGCTTCTGTTTCGCTGTTTGTCGATGGGATTATTATGGTATATCAATGGATCCTTCTATGTTCTTTTAGACGTTAATTTTAAAAGACTCAAACTAGTCATTAGATCGTCAATTATATAGGATGCATTATAGTCATTTCAGCATTATAATTATTAGATCGTGTCATTAGGTACGTAATTGTAATCTTTTTTCGTTGGTAAAACACCTTTTTTAACGATAAATGGAAAGTAATAACAAGGAGACATTTTTATCAAATTTTGATAAATAGGAAGGAAGGTGATGGTTCTGATTAGCTAGCATATAAGTGGATTTGTTTTATGTTTTTTAGACGTTATTATATATGAATCATTGTCGTTATTAGATCATCATCAAAGGCCTTAATTACTATGTCGGTGGGTGGTTGTTGATTTCAAATTAAACTTTTGTTGATCAATATTATTGTATTGTTATTATCAGATGCGGATATTGAAAGTGGCGGGTGATCATCGTGTTGAACTCAGATGGGTTTCTGTTTGTAACGCACACAAAAGTCTCAGGTTCAATCGGCTCAGACTGAGGTAAACCAGGACCTGAAGCAGGCGTCCCATTAGAGAGGCTAATCAACTGAAGCGCTGAGATAATTTCGTCAACCGTAGACGTTATTATATGCTTCGAAAGAGTCATGGTAGGCTGAGCCAGTTGGACCCTTTTCACCCCAAGTGCGGATACTGACCAATTGCTTTTTTCTGTTATCTGACGGTTACGCCCACCCAGCTGAAGCCTCGAATTTTTTGGCATTTCTTTTGGAACCATCTCTGTGCTCTTTTTACTTCCACGAGACAGAGAACCCTGAATCACAAAAGAGCAAATGAACATCAAAATTTGTCCCAAAATAAGTGTCCATTAGACAAAGAGAACACAGTTTTAATAATTTGCGATTATTAAACTCTTTACTAGTCAGATGTCGAAATTTACCTTTATGTAGTTATGAAGGTAAAAAAAAATCAGTTTTGTGATTGTGTGTAACTTAGTTCAATTGGATTTTTTTTTGTAAGTGGACATTTGTTTAAGGGAATTTAAAATAGAAAGCTCGACACATATTTTGGAGTATCATAATATATAGTTTTTGCTGAACCAATATTATGATATTGAAAGTGGTGGGTGATCATATTGTTGGCATATTGGCAAAGAAAAAGTGTATTGAATCTGGTGAAGAGTTGTTCTATGATTATGGTTATGCACGTGATCAAGCACGTAGAGACACCTGCTTGAGCTTTAAAACCAGCTGAACTAAAAGAAGGTCCTTCAACTCCTCAAGCTCGAGCAAAAATGCCACCATTGCATCGGTACACCGGTGGCAGCAGCCACAATTGCATAGGTCACTCTTTCAGAGGTCACCATTGCATTGCTAAAGCTATGGGTGACCATCGATTCTGTAATCTGACAAAGTAGTTATGTTTAAGATCTTGACTTGCATGTTCATTTGTTTTATGATGCATTTGAGAATGAGATTTGTTTCTAAACTATTGTTGGCGGTTGTGGTTTGGATGAGGGGTTGTGTGGCTTCTTTACAATAACCACCATTGTTTGATTCACCTCCTTTGAAATATGAAGGAGCAAAACTTCTTGGGTTTATGTTTTTTTGGACCCATGATGCCATGTTATCATTGATTTTGTGAAAGCTGTTGATGAATCGAGATGAGGCAGAACGTTATCTGCTTCCTGATAGTTTTTTGTTTTTTTTTGTTTTTTGTTTTTTGTTTTTTTTTGTTTTTTTTTTTTTTTTTTTTTTTTTTTTTTTTTTTTTTTTTNATCTGCTTCCTGATAGTAATTCACCCTGCAAATTAAGGGGTAAAATAGTAAGCTTTTTTAGCTAAGCAAAACTATTAAACATGAAGCTTTTTTAGCTAAGCAAAACTATTAAACATGATCTTATACGTTCTTTAGACTGATTTAGAAATGCACGTATCTAGTTGGGTAATGTTTCTATGTTTAACAGGTCAAAATGGCTAATCTAATGATTTAACCAAAAGGAAAACAGGACAAATTGGTTAAATATGTTAAACAGGTCAAACGTCATGCATTCAAATGGATAAAACCTCCTAAATTACTTCATTATTTGAATAAAAATTCATATTATTGTCATAATACTAAGCTTTTGTGATCATTTTGAATGCTTAGTTATTATATCGGCATAAAAAAACAGAAATTAAAAAGTATTTGTGGGTTGACTAAACATACTGATATGCGCAAAAAAATTACCTTTCTTGCTCAGCCCCTTTTGACCCGTGACACATTGTAACCCATGCCACCTTATCTTCATGTTGACACATTGTGACCCATATCCTCACTTTCTTCACGTTAATAGTGTTTGTTAATCATTTTTTCAGAAAAGTTGTTACATACACAATACGTTGAGCATGCATAAGCTTAAGGAGTTGTCTCAAGATAGCGAGATGACAATATAGGCGACAGAAGAGCTGTAGTCTATGAGTAATTGTCCTTTATGTAAATTTCTATAAATCTTGTCAGCTAAAGAAGGAAGAGGAAACAAAGTGACTATAAAAGTTAAGTGTATAATTTGATTGAAAGAGATTTTATATTCATATGGCCTCATTGTTAGACAAACAAAAATGCTTAAATAAGGCATTGTTCTATGTTACTCCTACTACCAAATAGGTGTCTTTGCTCATTTTCATTTTTTCTTAACATTAATTGAAGGAGATGAATAATCACTTCTAACAAAACTGGCGACCATATTTAGAAGAATACCTCTTGGAGACCATATTTACGAGGTTGAACTTTTATTCCTTTCAGATATGCAACTATGCTAACTTCTAATATATTTTTGAAATCTAAACTTCAAATGATATCCTCGAAGTTATAAATGATAATTGTAACCAATTTGGAAAACCTTCACTTCATGTTTTTTGGGTAAAGGGTTTCCCCGGTAAATGTATTACACCAAAAATCATTGAAGTACAAATGTAGGTGAAGTCCTACAACCAAGTTACATGGGCAATAAGAATGCACCGTAGTGCAACAAACCAAATGGCATGAGAATGGAAAATCAAACTCATGCACAAGCTTACAACAAGCTACTAACCAAACCACTAATAAAGAATGACAAGACCATTCTTATTACTAACAAAGAAAGAAGATGTAACTAACTTTCTAGACAGCCAATAGTAGGCCAGAAACTCACCAACCGAGTAGCCACTCCATCCCCATAGCTGGAATGAATAGGCCAAACAATAGCTCCAGTTCACTTGAGTTTTAAATCCGACATTGAAGCCGATTCCAAATAGCCTTCGCGGCTAACTTCCATAAAGACGAACAAAGAGTCAACACCTGTAGGAGATTTGTAATATGCATTCCATATATCCAAACACAAGCACAAGACCAACCAGGGCCTAGAGTATGCATGATCAGACCTCACCCCTCCAGCAACTCACGAACAACTCCCTATGATCTTCACACACCACCACATAAAAATGTAAAATCTAAAAAAATGACATGTATTTAGTCTTTTATTTAACATCTAAGGCCCAATGATCATCAAAGCCCAAACTCCAAGGGATCTATTGCTATATATCTGAAACCTAGGTAAGTTGAGCCGACAGAAAACTGAAACCATCGGCGCTTGTTAAATGAAGCACGGCACCATCAGCTGTAATATCATTCTCACGGATCACAAGTTCCATATTAATCCATCCGGTCACATCAAGGTTAATATATCCTGCATGTTTTGATTGTTTAGTTTCATTTATCTAACTTTACGTTGCATTCTATCCATGGACGGACCCACATAGGAGCCGGGTGTAGCACGGGGTACACTCAATTTTTAGTCACGAAATGTAAATTTTTCATAAAATATATTTTTTCTTGGCTGTGCAACACCCAATTTTACCTAAAAAATTTTTTTATCATGCAACTTTAGTACTCATGGTCATAAAAAAAATTTTGTGCAACACCCTTTTAAAAATCCTGGGTCCGTCCCTGATTCTATCCTCATATATGCATAACATAATAATCTTACATTTTTCTTTATGAAATTTATATAACAGATCGAGTAAATCTTACGTAAAAGTTGCTATCCTGATTAAGCATGTAAATAGTTACCAACATTTGAAAAAAATCCGCTTGATTGTTTTATAATTAGATCGTGTTACTAAACTAAAGATCACCTTTTTTGGTTTGTGAAAAACCTGTTTCTAACGTTAAATGGAAAAATAGATCTACATGTTAGCTATTGAATTTACGATACGCGATATAGATATTAATTTCAATCAGATTGAGTAAATCTGGATTAAAATAAATGATGTTGATAGTTAAATGAAGCACGGCACCATCAGCTGTAATATCATTCTCACGGATCACAAGTTCCATATTAATCCATCCGGTCACATCAAGGTTTATATATCCTGCATGTTTTGATTGTTTAGTTTCATTTATCTAACTTTACGTTGCATTCTATCCTCATATATGCATAACATAATAATCTTACATTTTTCTTTATGAAATTTATATAACAGATCGAGTAAATCTTACGTAAAAGTTGCTATCCTGATTAAGCATGTAAATAGTTACCAACATTTGAAAAAAAATCCGCTTGATTGTTTTATAATTAGATCGTGTTACTAAGCTAAAGATCACCTTTTTTGGTTTGTGAAAAACCTGTTTCTAACGTTAAATGGAAAAATAGATCTACAAGTTAGCTACTGAATTTACGATACACGATATAGATATAAATTTCAATCAGATTGATTAAATCTAGATTTAAATAAACGATGTAGAACATGTTAAATATCGAAATAACGATACATGATATATGTGTGTGGATTTATGACATTAAGAATGTGATAGTTAACGCTAGCAGCTGAAAAAAGAGTGTTTTGATGTTTTAATGATCAGGTCATGTTACTAGAAGTCTAGAAGCATAAAAATATCTGTATGGTTGTTTTCACTTATCATGATTAGATGGCATCATTAGATACGTAATTGTAACCATTTTTGGTTGCTGAAAAACTTGTTTTTGAACGATAACTGGAAAAGGGGACATTTATATCCTAATTTGATCTAATAGGAAGGAAGGTGATGGTTCTGATCATCTAGTTTTCACCTTTGCTTCTGTTTCGCTGTTTGTCGAAGGGATTATTATGGTATATCAATGGATCCTTCTATGTTCTTTTAGACGTTAATTTTATAAGACTCAAACTAGTCATTAGATCCTCAATTATATAGGATGCATTATAGTCATTACAGCATAATAATTATTAGATCGTGTCACTAGGTACGTAATTGTAATCTTTTTTGGTTGGTAAAACACCTTTTTTAACGATAAATGGAAAGTAATAACAAGGTGACATTTTTATCAAATTTTGATCGAATAGGCAGGAAGGTGATGGTTCTGATTATCTAGCATATAAGTAGATTTGTTTTATGTTTTTTAGACGCTATTATATATGAATCATTGTCGTCATTAGATCATCATCCAAGGCCTTAATTACTATGTCGGTGGGTGGTTGTTGATTTCAAATTAAACTTTTGTTGATCAATATTATTGTATTGTTATTATCAGATGTGGAAATTAAAAGTGGTGGGTGATCATCGTGTTGAACTCAGATGGGTTTCTATTTGTAACGCAGACAAAAGTCTAAGGTCAATCGGCTGAGACTGAGGTAAACCTGGACCTCAAGCAGGCGTCCCATTAGAGAGGCTAATCAACTGAAGCTCTGACACAATTTCGTCAATTGTAGACGTTATTATATGCTTAGTCATGGCAGGCTGAGCCAGTTGGACCCTTTTCACCCCAAGTGCGGATACTGAGCAATTGTTTTTCTCTGTTATGTGATGGTTACGCCGACCCAGCGGAAGCCTCGAATTTTTTTGGCATTTCTTCTTGAACCATCTCTGTGCTCTTTTTACTTCCATGAGACAGAACCCTGAATCACAAAAGAGCAAATGAACATTAAAATTTGTCCCGAAATAGGTGTCCATTAGACAAAGAGAACACATTTTTAATAATTTGTGATTGTTAAACTCTTTACTAGTCAGATGTCGAAATTTACCTTTACGTAGTTTTGAAGGTAAAAAAAAATCAGTTTAGTGATTGTGTGTAACTTAGGTCGATTGGAATTTTTTTTTAAGTGGACATTTGTGTAAGGGAATTGATAATAGAAAGCTCGACACATATTTTGGAGGATCATAATATATAGTTTTTCCTGAACCAATATTATGATATTGAAAGTGGCGGGTGATCATATTGCTGGCATATTGGCAAAGAAAAAGTGTATTGAATCTGGTGAAGAGTTGTTCTATGATTATGGTTATGCACGTGATCAAGCACGTAGAGACACCTGCTTGATCTTTCAAAGAAGGTCCTTCAACTCCTCAAGCTCGAGCAAAAAAGCCACCATTGCATCGGTACACCGGTGGCAGCAGCCACAATTGCATAGGTCACTCTTTCAGCGGTCACCATTGCATCGCTAAGGCGATGGGTGACCATCGATTCTGTAATCTGACAAAGTAGTAGTTATGTTTAAGATCTTGACTTGCATTTTCATTTGTTTTATGATGCATTTGAGAATGAGATTTGTTTTTTAATTATTGTTGGTGGTTGTGGTTTGGTTGAGGGGCCGTGTGGCTTCTTTACAATGACCAGTTGACCGCCATCGTTTGATTCACCTCCTTTGGAATGTGAAGGAGCGGAACTTCTTGGGTTTATGTTTTTTTCGACCCATGATGCCCATGTTATCATTGATTTTGTGAAAGTTGTTGATGAATCGAGATGAGGCAGAACGTTATCTGCTTCCTGATAGTAATTCACCCTGCAAATTAAGGGGTAAAATAGTAAGCTTTTTTAGCTAAGCAAAACTATTAAACATGATCTTATACATTCTTTTGACTGATTTACAAATGCACCTATTTGGGTAATGTTTCTATCTTTAACAGGTCAAAATGGCTAATCTAAAGATTTAACCAAAAAGACAAATTGGTTAAATATGTTAAACAGGTCAAACGTCATCAGAAGTGCATTCAAATGGATAAAACCTCCTAAATTACTTCATTATTTGAATACAAATTCATATTATTGTCATAATACTAAGCTTTTGTGATCATTTTGAATGCTTAGTTATTATATCGACATAAAAAACAGAAATTAAAAAGTATTTATGGGTTGACTAAACATACTGATATGCACAAAAAAATTACCTGTCTTGCTCAGCCCCTTTTGACCCGTGACACATTGTAACCCATGCCACCTTAACTTCATGTTGACACATTGTAACCCATATCCTCACTTTCTTCACTTTTGTAGGACCTAAGATATATCAACTCTATCACTCTATATATTCAGCTCGTATGATGACTTGATGGACAATATGTATGTCGAATGGTATATTAGAGAGAACAAGATGAAGAGAACTTTTATAACAATATGAAAACACTCACATACACACTCAAGCACACACACAAATGAGGTGTGTTGTGGCTTATATAGTTCCTAACATATGCCACATGGGCTTGGCCATGGGCTTTCTATGGGCCTCATGGATTGGGTTGGATTACAACATAATTACATAGATTAGCTTAACATAACTTCTTACCTATTAGCTTAGCCCAATCCACGAGCTCATTGACTATTCTATTACATAAACTACGACACGTCACAAAGTTATTAATACAAGAATGACCATCACTTCTTAATACATTTCTTTAATGATAACAATCTCCCCCTAAGGGGTGGTCATTCGAATGATGCTCCACGTGATTAGGTCTTTTGTCTTCTTGGTCTTTGAACTTTGTGTGTCGTCATAGAATAGTTTTGATTCTTTGTTCATTCATGCTTTGTGATCTTTGATTAATGTCGTTTGGTTGTTCTTTGCCTTTGATCAACATCTTTACTCTGTTGTCTTTACTTCTTTCTCCAACATGCTCATACTTTGTTTGACTTTGTATCATTGTGAAGTTCTCTTTTCTTTGACATTGATCCTTGTCTCTTTACGTTGTAGATTCTTTGACTTTGACGTAGAATCGTTACGAACTTTGTTTTGCTTTGATCTTTGAAGAGAGCTTCCTTTGAGTTTTGTTTGGTATGAGCATGTGGATCTTTGAGTGATGATGATGAATTATGATGGTATCGGTCTTTCTCCAAGGTACATGCATCGGTAGCTGCATGGTAAATGTTAGTCATAATCCCCAATCGATCATCGTGGACTTTTCATAAAGATTAGACCACTACGATTATCTTACTGATAAATGTCTTGATTCCATTCACCTTGGTCGGGCACATCAGCCGTCCTAATCCCGTTTGGGACAATTATCAATACATAGGATAAATCCAAGTAACGACCGACGTCTTAAAGACTCAATTCGTGAAAGGAATCTCTTTAGTGGGATTTCCAGCACTTACAGGCTCAGACTTCGAGATAATCAATAGCATAGTATGAAGACTCTCTCTAATCGTTACAAAGGCTGTTCCTGAATTTGATACCCTCAAGAAGGCTTACAACAGATATACCGAAGTATACCCACAATTCAGGTGAGCCACTGAAGTATACCGAAGTATCACTCCATGGCTGTAGACTGTTTGAAACAAGTAACCACCATAATATGTAAGGCAAGATCCGAAGATCCCATATAAGACTCTTATACAACTTGTGTCCTTTTTGGCGAACAAAAGTGTATATTATGGAAGTGTATCCTGAGAGATCCTTTGATGAATCTCTTGGCTCTAGACTCGATTACGTGCGATTTAGTTTTAGTCGTCAGAGGCATGGAGCACAGGGCCTCTTTTTCAATATCAACACATCTCGGAGTGAGAGGTCGATAGATTATGCAAGGTTCTCCGTTAGAAATGAAACAAGTACCTTTTAAGAGATACCCGAGTGGCTAGAAGGTTAAGTGCAGCGTGTCACTGGGTCCATGACGTCTTGTATTCAATACCGGTATCACCTTAGTAATAATCAGTAGCATATGAATTGAACCCGGTTTCTGCCCTAAGGTTGAACATTTGGAGGGCTATTTCTTTTCACCCTTTCATTACATTTCTTTTTAATTCTTCAACCACTTCTTTTTCCTTTCATTTCTATACTCCTTTTTTCGATCATACCTAAAGACATCTAGTACTAATCTATTGGAATTGTCCTTGGGTAGATCCCTCCGGCTCTGGCGGATCATAGGACATAAACCTAACATTAATCACCTTATAACGCCATGATTATCGTAGGTTTATTGATCACATGCCATAAAACTTTTTGTAAAATCTCTCAAAGTGTTTATGATTATAAAACACATTTTGTTAACACTTCAAGAGTTTTGCATTTTTGAAATACTCCCCCTTCACATGTGCTCATAAGTTTTAATATAAATTTGCACATGTTGGGTGGAGTTCGCACTTTTGAATTGATCGACTTTCAGTGAACAAGACCGATTCGAGACACGTTTACATCACTAGTTAGACTAGCTTGAAATTATTACCCGGCCTGGTCAAGTCCAAAGAAAGTTTCTCGAAATGGTACATTCTACTTGGAGAAAGTCCTTTCGATTACTGACATTTAAGCTTTGTCAATGCGTTGGTTATATCTTAGTCGAGCTATTTTGAGATTCACCCATGATCTTTAAACATTTTTTTTATCACATTTTAATCACGTCTCTCCCCCTCAAAAATAGCATATCGTGATATTTTTGATGTCAACTGATTAATTGAAAAGCTTTTGGAGAAATAGACGAATTTGTTTTAGCATGAAATCAGAATATTTTTTGTTTTTATACTCCCCTTAATAAAAGCATATTTCAAACTGAAATTTGAAAATCAGTTAAGGGTTTTGAGGGAGTTAGCTTTTTAGAAGTGCGAGTTATGTACTAAAATGTACACAAGTCTTTTTGTAGAAAACGAGTTTTTGTTTGAAATCTTTTCATTTGTTTATACTCGAACTTTTTGGAAATGATTTCGTTTTTGAACGTTCGAGTCCTGACCTGAAATAATCATAAGTCATCATTTAAGTCCGGGTTCCGATGTACACACACTACTTCTCCATTCACGATGTTAAGCACAGTTCTTTCAGTCAATGCAATCACTGAAGAAGAAACACTACTTTATGTACTTCTCCCTCCTGATGGTTGCGAGTTATCAGAATCATCATAATGTTGTGTACATGCCGTAAAATCACCTTGTACTTGATGCAATATTGAAGCCATGTAAGCATAATGCTGTGAGAATATGTCGAAAAAATATGACTCTCTTTTTCTACATTCTCATCTCTTCTCTTTAACCTATAAGCGACCTCTTCAAAATCCAACCAACTAGTAAATGACCACTGATTGAGACAACCCAATATAACTAATCTGAGAACGAAGTAAACATACTTTAAATATGTAACTTAATCTTGTACGAAAGTGTGACTAAGGACCTATATTGAGCACTACAACGTAACTCCTTAAAGCATAGGTAGTGTCATATACCCAAACCAGTCAAACACTATATGAAATATCCACCTCTTGGACTATCCACAACTCCATGTAACACTGAGTACTACAACGTAACTCCTTAAATTGATAGCCAATGTTAGCATTAAGAATTGACTTATGCGTTTATAGATCACACATTTAGCTAGATGTCCAAGTCTTAATCACTGCTAGTGTATGCCCAAACAAGTATCTATGAAAGTCATGCATCCATCCAACCTCTAAACTTTGAGATAAATAAGTACACATACCCGTGAAATGAACTTTAAACCCACATAAGCAATATCGTACAAAAACTCCGTAGTCACAAAAATCTGATACTAGCCGTTGTCATTTGATTGTGATTCTTGATCAGGATCTTTTAAGCTATACGTGGTTTGTTTTGAAGTGAGATAAATTGGTACTAAGATAATGAAACGATAAATGAATCATGTTCTATAAAGTACAGACAAAAAATATCATATGTGTTTTTGGTGTGATGGTTGAGTTTGTGATATGCCCTAATTCTTTAGATACCCCCTGTTTGGTAAATTAGGGTTTGAAAACTAGGGTTTTGTATGTTAAGTCTTGAGACAAAACGCATTTGCGTGTGACAAAACGCAATGATCAAAATGCAAGTTCTTATGACAAAACGCAGTGGTCAAAACGCAGAGTCTTTAGTCAAACCGCAAGAGACAGAACGCAATGGCTCAAGACAAACCGCAGTCTTCATACCAAAACACAATGAACAAACCTCAAAGGTCAAAACGCAATAACAAAACGCAGTCTTCAGAGGCAAAACACAGTGACCAAAACGCAGTAACCAAAACGTAGTCAAGAATCCACCCAGAGAGACAAAATGCAGTGACGTAAAATACAAACTTTTTCTGCAAAAAACACCTAAAAATTACCCTTTGAACGTTTTTTCTTGGTTTCTTTTGCACAACTTGATCCTAGAAGGTTATAACAACTATAAAAACACTAACTTTAACATCACAAATGTGAGAATCAAAGAAAGCCAATAATTAGACCATAGACCTTCAAAAACCAAACTCAAACACCACAAAACACCATAATTCGCCTCTGGTTTGCTCTGATGCCACTTGTTATGATCAAGAAACACCTTCGGGAGGTCGCGGTTGATCGAAATACATCATCATTCTAGAGAGAGATAGTAGAGAGAGAAAGGTGAAAAAAGTGTTTTATTATCAATGAATAAATAAATAAAGCTTACACAATTTCCCACACCCCTCATGGAGAGTCATGAGGGGTATTTATAGGCTCATTATAATATGACTATCCTACTTATACAATAGTAGTCCCTGCGGGCACAACTAACTAAATAAGTAGTCCAATTCATTTGTGTGATGTTATCTTTATAAAAAAGCGAGGCTAACAACTTTAATGGTTGTTGTTTTTTAATCATTTTTTAGAAAAGTTGTTACATACACGATAAGTTGAGCATGTATAAGCTTAAGGAGTTGTCTCAAGATAGCGGAATGACAATATAGGCGACAAAAGAGGTGTAGTCTATGAGTAATTGTCTTTATCTAAATTTCTATTAATCTTGTCGTTTTCTTCACTTTTATGCTCTAAAAACGTCCAATTATGCATGTTTCCAAGAATTCCTTTCAAAAGTACCTAAAATGACAAAAGGAACGTTTTAGGGCAATATTTGATCACATTTATACGAATTAGGGCTTAAATGACCCCCTAAAAGCGTAACACTTTTCGTCTTATCAGACAATATAGGCGACAAAAGAGGTGTAGTCTATGAGTAATTGTCCTTTATCTAAATTTCTATTAATCTTGTTAGCTAAAGAAGGAAGAGGAAACAAAGTGACTATAAAAGTTAAGTGTATAATTTGATTGAAATAGATTTTATATTCATATGGCCTCGTTGTTAGACAAACAAAAATGCTTAAATAAGGCATTGTTCTATGTTACTCCAACTACCAAATAGGTGTCTTTGCTCATTTTCATTATCTCTTAACATTAATTGAAGGAGATGATTAATCACTTCTAACAAAAGTGGCCATATTTAGAAGAATACCTTTCGGAGACCATATTTACGAGGTTGAACTTTTATCCCTTACAGATATGTAACTATGCTAACTTCTAATATATTTTTGAAATCTAAACTTCAAACGATATCCTCGAAGTTATAAATGATAATTGTAACCAATTTGGAAAACCTTCACTTCATGTTTTTTTTTTTTTAATAACCATGGTTTCCGACCTTTTTGGCCGACTAATCCACGGGGTTTGAACCCACCGCCACACAGACTCAAACCAGGTGAACCCACCGCCACACAGACTCAAACGATATCCTCACTTCATGTTTTTTGGGTAAAGGGTTTTCCCGTTTATAGGTGAAAATTAAATCATCTCATTCCAGAATCTCCAGAGGAACCAAAGGGTTGTTCCATCAAAACGGTGGGGGGTTCCACGGGACGGAGATTTGCTGTATGACTTCTCATGTTCTTGACAATAAACCACCTTCCGTTGTTTGATGAAACTTGATATGTATGTTCACATTATGATCTTCACACACCATGACATAAAAATGTAAAATCTAAAAAAATGACATGTATTAGTCTTTTATTTAACATCTAAGGCCCAATGATCATCAAAGCCCAAACTCCAAGGGATCTATTGCTATATATCTGAAACCTAGCTAAGTTGAGCCGACAGAAAACTGAAACCATCGGCGCTTGTTAAATGAAGCACGGCACCATCAGCTGTAATATCATTCTCACGGATCACAAGTTCCATATTAATCCATCCGGTCACATCAAGGTTTATATATCCTGCATGTTTTGATTGTTTAGT